>NQII01015118.1:6004-16380 GCA_002778355.1 Clitarchus hookeri | reverse complement strand
AAGACCAACTACCCTCCGGTTAGGCTACGGGCATAAAACTAGACTTGACTGCAATTCTCTTGTACACAGTTGCCTGCTTGCTGGTAGTTAATTGTGTATTTGCAGTGAAAGGAATATTTTTTATTGGTTGTGGTGTTTGTTACAGCAATAAATTTACATTTAAACTCCGTTATATGTATCTTCAGTCTTGAGTTACCATTAGGTTGCTATTTGATTCTTCTGTGAAGTTCTTTAAGTTACATAAGAATTTATATTTTTTTCCCGGAAAGATACTCTTCAATTGCTGAGACGAAGGGAAAGCACGCGGATTTGTCCTTGAAACATACATATCAACTATTGAGAGACAGCCTTGACCATTGCTAATAAACGTCCCAATGATGATATGCTTTTTCGGCGACTTGTATGTTAAACAAAACCTGAACTTACTGCAATAAAGTTCATGATTTGCTTTGTATGTGAACCTAGTAGGGCCTACCTAGGCGACTGAAAGGTAACCTGCACCGTGAACCAATGGGATCGCTTTATTAGTTTCAACAATTTTCACAGAAATCTTATATTTTCACGACCTCGAAATAATTAGGTATTGTTGGAGATGAAGGTGACGGACGAGGTAAACATAACTGCTTCGGATGAAAGTCGTCCCCCCCCCTTTTACCATCAATACTTATATGGGTGGTACAGCCACTTTTTTTATTCCGTCTTTGAGACATCAGTTCCGAATAGAATTGTCGGCTCACTGCTCTGAAAATCGCATGACAAAAAAATCGCTGGGTTGTCGCAAACTGCAAAAAAAAGAGGTACAAAAAAATATATTTCCTGCTACCCGACGTAGATGAAGTGTGTTTTATTCCTTTGTCCACGTTTCTCTTTGTTCGTATCCTTTCTGTTCTCGTTTCCTGGGGAGGGGGAAGTTATCGGGAAATGGCGGAAGCACGGATTTGAAGCGCTGCGTTATGTCGCAGCAGCTTGCCGTCGTGCTGTGCTGTGAATCGTTAAGTGTCCGATACAGCCGTCGCGCTGGTCAAAGTAACTGGAAATTCTTTGTGTGTAAACTTGAGTCACGTGCAGCGCGTCTAAGAGGTGTCACTCGCATCGCCAGTTTTTTCTACTAGTTTAATTTAGCTGGGAATGATATGTTCAGCCTGACTGTCAATTGACAACGTCGGCAGTGGTGGAAACCTTATTCGCAAAATGAGTTGTGATGGTTTCCCATTGCCCTCCGCCGTGAAAAGATCAAAGAAATGCACCAACACGCAATGAACCCGGGAAAGAAAACGAAATGTAGTACCCGGCCGTAAGTCGAACCAGGGATAACTATTTAAATTGTCTCGAATCTGTTTACGTGCAAAAAGAAAACCTAATATAGACAAGGGTAGAATGGCACTTTCAAGATATCACGCTTGCTAAAAGAATTATTTTGGAGACCTTAAGCAGTGTTAAAAACTACTATTTAAGATACTGTATCTTAAAACACACTGCCCGGACACGCGCAAATATGTGTTAGCAGTTTCTATTGAATTTTGGGACAGACTTTTCATCGATAGAACGATAATGTTACCGCTTAAAGCCTCATAGGTACACGCAGCACGACGAGAACACTGCACGGCGGCTTGCTCGTAGTGGCGATTGCGTACCAGATACGCGTGTTGATGTAGACCCTGTTAGTTCCCTTGTTTCTTAGTCTCAGATGCGAAAATAGCCTCTGTTAGGCGACCGCCTTAAGGAACTGTTACAAGACGACAGAGGCGAATCCGAGTTCTTGAAGGATGGAGGTCTCAATAAAATAAAAGAACTTCATTTAATTTTTAATTTATGTATAATGCAATAAATATTCACGCAGCTATTATTAACACTAAACTACCTTTCTCCACTACTACTTCTGTTATTCACAGTGACCGCAATATCGAGTGTCGTACCTCAATTCTAATTAAAGTTCTTATCACTGTCTATATTAGTTACAGTCAATTCACACTCATTATTTACACATAATCAATCTGTCTATTGCCATCATTCCAAGTGTCTGTTACACATCCATCCATAGTAGTCTCGCACGTCTGACTTCACTCTCGCTGGTCACTCTCGTCGCCACTCGTCGCTTCGCTGTCTTCGCACAACGGGCGCTTGAGGTTGCACAACCCTCTACACTCTAAACTCTAGACTGTCGACTCGGAGGCCCGTCGCGGCTTAAGTAGTCTCGCTAGCCCGATCTAGGTTCCCTGCACCCCAAGTCTCGCTGAGAGAGGCTGGGGTGCTGACCAAAAATTATTGCAATGATAACCCCCGAAATTCAGTCCGCTCAAGGACGGGAGCGCACGAGTCCCGATAGGCTTATCTGGCACGCGCAACAATACACAAGTTAACAAAGCTACCAAAGTTAAGACTAGTGCCCTTTTGTCGTTTAAGTAATACTGTTAAATTGTCAAAAACAGCCCGACACGGACAGAAATATTTGTACAGCCACGGGTACAAAGAGAGAAAAAAAATATATTGCGTGCTCGAGGAACAAACAAGCGTATTTGCTTCTCACAGATAGAAATGTAATAATTTTTATTAACGTGAATATATAATACTAATAGGTTAACGGTCTTTATGAAATAAAGAAATAATATTTCTCACCCGTATCCGCCTGGAGTAGGTATGGAAAATGGTTTTGAATAAACCACCTCCGGTGCAGTCGGCTTGTTTGAACCCTCGATCTCCGGAATGCTTTTTAGCAGTGCTACCATATATTAGCTCTCCATCATTCATATTTGTAATCAATAAAAACAGTCCAGTATCCAACCAAATCATTTTATTACCAAGTGGGTGCGCGGTGGTATAGTGGTCATACTACTCGCCTCCCACCTAGGCGAGCCGGGTTCGATTCCTTGCGGGGTTGCTCCCGGATTTTCGAATGTGGGAGTCATGCCGGACGATGCCGCTTGTCGGCGAATTTTCTCGATATCTCCAGTTTTCCTGCCCTTGCATTCCGGCGCTGCTCCATACTCACCTCACTTNTCCGGCTGCGGTTACAGAGTCTTCCCTCGCTTCTCGGGGTGCTGGCTACTCTCCACCGTATAGTTACACAATTTTTTTTTTTAATTTCCTTAACTGTAATTGAAGTTTTTTTCTGTATGGAAATAATACCACACATCAAGCTGCATATATGAGAATGTTTGGCGTCGCTGCTGTACAAAGTTGGGAACTTCCCTACGCATTTGACTGTTTCCTGAGCAAATGTAGGAACGCTACAATAAATGTACAGGCGGAAAAAAAAAATTAAGATTCCCGCTTTCTCACTAATCTTATACACTGGTGTGGTAAATTTCCGAATAATTTCTTAGAGTGTAGTCCAAGTGCCCGTTACCGGCAAACAAATTTCCAAATTTCCTGTTGCGCAAACGTTTTTCGGTTAAATCGACCTTCGTACACGAGTGCAGCGTAGTCTTATGCTCCCAGATAGTACGGGAAAGCGGGTTGTTGCGAAGAAAGTAACCAATTAAGGCTCGGCTTCACCTCTTTTGCAGAAATTCTTCGTTTTCGTGTAATAATTTCGGATTTAGACAATGTACGAATATAGAAAATTTGCATTTTACGAGGTGTTTAATATTTTTGTGCTTAATTTTCATTGTGCGTTATCTACTAGTTGCATAACGTCAGGAACGTATGTATATTTTATCAATACGTTCCTGCCCTTGTGCAAGCAGGAAATAACACACAGTAAAAATTAGATACAAAAGTATTTAACAACTGGTAAATTGCAAATTTGATATAATCTAACATTTTTGCATAGTAGAAGAAGCCGAGCCTTATGTGACCTGTGTTGAAGTCCGCACATGCAGTCTAGCGTGATACGAGTGTGTGACGCCAAATAGTAGGGTTTATGCCAAGGAGGATGCAAGAATAATTGCAGGAGACGTGGTAAAACCGGCCGGAGCTGATTAAGGGATGAAAACGGAGAGCAAGAGAGCGCATTTCTGACAAACGCAGATACTTTGTCGTGGCTTTTTGAGTAATGGTCATTTTTTGCACCGCATACGACTGTACAAATAGTTTCGTTTCCAGACTAGACGATGTCGCTTTCCACAGACAGAACTTAGAATTATTTGGTTGTAAATGTCGCCTTATGGCGGATACAGCGCCGTACCTAGCGAAAGCGAGGCCAGGTACAAGAACTTTTGCGGCTCCCTTCCCTTCCAAACTAGGTAATCCCCTCCTTCACACAACACAATCACCTTTCTAACAATATGCCTAGATCTCGAGCGCCCGCGCCTCACATTTTATCGATAAAATATTTTACATTGTGTAAATAAACGTGTTTAAGAATATACGTTTTATTGCGAAATATGTAACTCATAATTAAACGAATGCTAATCATTTTTTATTAAATAAAAACATTTTCCCGTGCCGAGATCTTGTGCAGCCGCACCTGTCGCACGCCCCTTAAGGATAGCGCTGGGCGGACATAAATGCCATCGTTCCTATTAAAATGTATATGTTTTTTGGCGTTAAACAAAGTGGCCTGAAAATATACACACATTAGTTAGTTCGTGTGGTATGTTATCAATCAGCGTTGATTTGTATTTGAATAAAATCAAAATTTAATTTAATGTTGTACTGTTTGACAAGAAAATGTGAGTAAACGTAATTAAATGAAATAAAATACTTGGTATATTTCTGTCAATTCATTGCTTCATTTATGGATTTCCTAAACGCAATGATTAACTGCAGCTCTGGGAAAAACGACTAACTGGAAAAAACTGGAAAGCAATTCCATTATCACAAAGTGTAACTCGTGTTCTATTAAAGGTTGTAGCAACCCATTCAGTTGTCACTGTGTGATAACTGCGTCAATGGCGTACGTATTTGTTGGGACTATACAACGTCAATAAGTGGTTTACAATTATTTTGTTAATCAGAAACCTGAGAAATGATATGTGAATATTTTATGTAAGTTATATATTGATATAAAACGTAAGCACACATAAATAAACGTATGAATTCGGTGGTTAATATATTTTTTTATTTTATTCATTGTGTGTGTTCACTTCCACAGATTTTCTTTCACTATTTTCCTTCGAGCACTCTAGCGAGTTCTTTGGTATGATGTGAAACCAGTATCTTGATCTGATGATGCGAGGCAGCTAAGCAGAGTTTAGCGATCATAAGCTTTAAGCGCAAGTCGCTACTGGCGTATTAATTACAACCAGTTTTGAGTAGAATCACTAATACGTGTGTCTCTTATTTCATAAAACTTTCCTGCTGCGTTTTAAACAGTAGCCTTGTAATACTGATTTATCCCCGCCAGATATAGATTTTTTTTTACAATAAAAGATGCAGTAAACTTTCTATCGTATACATGATCGGAGCTATTTACCATGTACATAAGTATGTGTTGAAATGAATAAGTATATACTTTATCAGAATCTTTATAATAAGACCACGGTTACTGTAAGCTATATATATTACCCGAACTTTGGCTGAGAAGGCAAATCTAATACGAAATCGAAAGGAATAGCTGTGAAAAATACAAAGGACATCTTATAAATGTCCTATAACAGTTAAATATTTACAAGCAACAATTATCAACATCAGTAATTGTAAAAATCCGGAAGCAAATATTAAATTTAAGGCGAAAACTAATGATCTGTAACTAAGGCCGCAGTCACACTGATAACAGAACTACTACATTCAAACATGTTCAGCTCTGAATGTGGTTACATGGTCTGCGGAGTTTTTCCGATTGCAGACTCTTCCTGATCAAAGTAAAATGCATGTGTAAGTAAACCAGAATGACTTTTCTTCTGTGGTTTGTTCAGACTGCCTACTTTGAAGTAAATGAGCAGTGGTGGCTGAATATGGGGTTTTCTGCATTCGTTGAAATATATAAAAAACCAAGTCAGATAGCGATATACTTTGTATTGCCTCAGTCAAAGTAAGCTTAATTGTATTAAAGGTTTTTAAAAAGTCAACATTACTAAGAGATGAAAGTGATTTAATTTACAGAAGTGTATTAAAGTTGTTCACTGTGGTAACAATTTAATTGAATACCTTTGAATAAGGTTGCCATAAAATATTCATAATCACAACTTAATTCAGCCGTTAGTGTAATCACGCTCCTTTAGATTAAGCAGAAGTGTGTATGCAGCTGCCGTGAGCGGCCGCCAGTAGATGGCATGAGGAGATATGCTTTGAGAGAGGCAAATAAATACAATTTGATGCTTCCTCTCTATTTTATATTTACTATCCCCCACCTATCTTTAAAAACAAAAAACAAGTTTCCGCGGTGCAACTTTTTCGTCTGCGTATTTGCAAAAATTATCAGCAGCATATTGCTTCATAATTTTTTATGTAAAAATATTTAAAATTCAGAAAAACAATTACGGTATCATCGGCAGAAAGGTTTAAAGGTCCGCCAGAAAAAATTTCATGTCAATTTGTTTGTTTTTTAGTTGTGGCGAGTTTAGTTTGAAAGATGTTCCGGCAGCGTGAGGCCAAATGACTGTTTTCGTTTACTTCTAACGCAAGAGTCGGGCGGGGAGCATAGAGTAAATAAGGTAGTACAGAGTGGACACTCAATGCTATTGAATCGACACATTATTTGTCGTAGCTATTGCTATCCAAATGTGCAAATATGACAAATTTGAAAACGAATTATTCAAGGCGTTAAAATAAAGTGTAAATGTAAATATTGTAAGCCGAATAATGTGTGATACATGTATTAAAAATTATTATTTAGAATCTAGACGTAAGTTTTAGCGTGTAATATATGGATTAAAATTATGTAAAATTTATTGTAAAATATGGGAAACGTTTACTTTCCAAGCCATTAGGAAACATCCTGCAGTTTTTTTCATGCTTGCAAATGAAAATAAGAATATTTTAACTCTTTATTTTATGATATTCATACATTAGTCTTTCCTTGTGTGCTCTGTATTGTTAATTTTTTACTCTTTATTTAAAATTTTATTTTCACAAGCTCCAGGCCCTGCTAAACGCTGTAACTTTGTTTCCGTTTTGTAACAAATATTTTAATTCAGCTACAATTACCCGTGTACGCGGCCCTAAGTTTTCCGTGGGTAGACAGGAAAATATGTACTGAAACACGAGAAAAAAAACGCAAGGGACTGCACAATAAGGGGAATTGCTGAGTCTCTAGTTACGTGGTCGACCACATTAGCAAACACAATACGAAACATACACAGTCGAATCACATTATTATGACCCCCTGCTAGTATCCAGAGTAACCACCCTTCACAGCACAGACAGCAGCCAGACGAGCTGGCAGTGACTCAGTCAGGTGCTGATAGGTCTCCACAGGTATCTGGAGCCATACTGTCTGCAGCGCGCCCCACAACTGTTGAAGGGTGCGTGGCGGAGGAGACAGGCGGCGAACACGACGATCGAGTTGATCCCACAGATGTTCAATTGGATTGAGATCGAGGCTGTTTGGCGGCCAGGGAAGAACTTTGAAGTCTTGATCGTGCTCTTCCAGCCACTTTCGAACACTTCTAGTCGTGTGGCAAGGCGCATTATCGTGCTGGAAGATCCCATCCTCCCGAGGAAAGACAATCAAGTACGGGTGGACGTGATCGCCGAGGATGGATTCATAGCCAAATCGATCAAGAGTGCCTTCCACACGGATGATTGAACCTAGAGAATACCACGAGAACTTTCCCCAGACCCAGGGGGACTAAAAGCATGCAAAATATACTCATTCGTAACACAACCTTTTAGCACACTTGTTTTTAATATAAATGCGCTCGGAGTAGGTTACTTGAGCCGTCTTGTGATAAGTTTCAGTCCACTTTGTAAATATCCATTTGATTTTTGTTTTTTGCACAGGTAGCGTAGGTGTGTCATATTTAAAAACTAAAAACCTAACAGATCACGAAATTAAGCTGCATCTGCTATTATAGACAAAATAATTTATCGTTTGTGTATCTAGTTGAAATTCGCGCACATGTCACTTGCTGTTTTTAATTAAAGTGTTGGGTCTACTTACCACAAGCTTTGTTCTTACATGAATAATTACTAATATTAACATGTTTATGCATTAAAAATGTACTGGCAAATACGAATTTTCCATACATTGTGCAAAAGGAACACAAGAGCTGTATGCTTGCAACTGAGCGTTGTATTACTGTTTTACTGAACAAGAAGCTAACCACGTGCGATTGTTTTACGCAGCGTATTTTTTCATTGCAGAGGTTTTCATTTTGTAGTTGAAGTGTCTTATGCGGATAAATGTTCTTGTTCTTACGTAGAGACGTAATTTTTTTTCTTTTACTTCTGGGAATTTACAATATAACAATATTGTCATTGTCTTGATCACTTTGGTAGATTTAGCAAGTTCTGTCCCATGAAATACAGCAAATACAATCTCAAACTGTCTCACTTCATCCAGCCATTCGAACGATGGTGTTGTAGTCCTCCTCGGGATATAATTGAAATCCAGCCAGTAGGCACATTGCTGTCACATTTCTCTTTAAAGAAACCTAAAGACGAATCAATATTTTTGCATTTAAATGCCACGTAGCCAGCGACATACTTCAGAGCGTCGAGTGTGACGTCTGTATCAGGGGTACTTTCAAGTAAATCTGTGTTAACTTCATTGCGTAATAACTCCACTACTTTTTTTTTTTTTTTTTTTTTGTTNACTTTTTTTTTTTTTTTTCATTTGTTGGCTCCTGGTGTCTTGAGACACACACTGTAATCTTAATGCACAGTTCACTTGAAACGAATTCTGTAAATTGGTCTTCTGTGTCAAAACTGCATTGTATGGATGAACCATCGTTTTTTTCTTCCTGCACTGACGCACGTTTTGACAACGGGATATCGCTCGCACTTCCTGTCAGTACTAGCAGACAGATTCTGTTCCGCACCTCGAAAGCAGTAGGCTGGTTGTAAAACACTCCAAAGCCGCGAAGTCTCGAAAAAAAAGTTCTCAAGACAATCCTGATTTAAACGAAAAGTCAAAATGTATAATACACTCGTCTTTTTCAGATCTTCATAAAGTCCCATGAGCGATTTCATGGAAATGATGAACCCCTTTTGGAATGGCAGTAGACTGTTTCTTTTCCCAAAACGTAAAACTGGACACACTTCCAAAAACCTCTTCAAGGTATTCTCTTGGGGCTACGATGGTGGAGTCCATAGCCACTTCGCCGAGGCGTTTTTTCGTCAGTCGGTAACCTTGAATTCAGAACACCAGTAAAATAATTTGATTAATTCAATAAAAATACACTCGTGTTTCTTCCCTAACAAATAATTCAAAGCCGGAGTTGTACGGAGTGAAAACAACTGTGCGACTAACCTGACGTTCTGGCGTGCACGTCCTGTAACATTCAGGTGAGTTTCTGAAATGTGGTGTGGTGGGTTATAGAGAGGTCTCTTTTCTGGTGCTTCAGGAGTTCTTTGACACTTTCCTTCGTAAATACAGTACCATCGGGTAAAGTTACGCAATCGCAATTGAAAAGGTTTCTGAAAAGAGTCAGTAAATGTGGTATATCGCAAACACCCATATATTCCTATCGCCACAAACATGATTTCCAAAGTACGGTTTGTCTGTATTTACACAAAGTTCTTTCCACACTTTCTTATATTTTCCACCCATATCATACGTCACAGTTATTCCAATGCTTCAATTTGAATAATGATGTTTTTCAGCAACTCACTCGTCATTCCGACATCAAAGCCATAAAAAAATAGGCTGTTTCCACCCTACAAAAATGAATCATTACTATAGGCGATTCACGGTTACTTTTACGAAGCCCTGCTAAAGGTCTACTTTTGGTTACCGATTATGTATCCTTCCGCTACATTTACACACAAACACTGTAATGCGACTTCTACATCGAGGGAGAGGGGGGGAGGGAGAGGGGGTGTGTGGGACAAGCTCCGCCTATTGAATTTTCTTCCTCGGACGAAAAAAAACCACCACGTTACTAGGGTCTACTCACGGTAATTTGCGCTGATATTTTTAACTATAATAATGAAATAAGTTTCCTTCAGGGCTACCTAAAAATTGAAACATATCAATGGGGAATGTTTAATTTACAAATATCATACCAAAAAACTAGGTTAAAGCAGTATTTATATGTGAACTATTTCTTAGTAGCCGTTGCCAACACATCGCTGCTCTCACTGTTTTTAATTCGTATTTAATACTAAATAAATATTACAAGTTATAGAATATATTAAGTTAAAGTTTCATTTATTCAAGAATACAGTACTTTGAAGTTAATCACAGTGTTATATATTTGTGGTATACCAGTTATTAGTCTAGTCAACGAACGCTCAAAAAGGGAGTGTAGAGGACATGGAAGATGGTAGAATTTTTTTCTTCTGGAATGTGTTTGGAGTAGTTAGGAGGTAAACATACTAAAAGTCCTGGA
>NQII01015117.1:0-16867 GCA_002778355.1 Clitarchus hookeri | reverse complement strand
GTACTCGCTTTGTCTTCCCTATATATAGTTTTCTCGTGGTACTTCCCCTGAAGCCCGGTGGTTTCCCTAATTCTGCGGGGGAGATGAGGAAGGGGGGGTGGGCGCGTGCTGTGCTTCCCCGGCTCGGGGGGGTTCCTTTGCTCGTTACTGTTCTCGGGGTGAGAGGTGGTGGGTGTGGCATCCTCGGGGAACCCTAGGGTCATTACCTCAGGTTTCTCCCCTGCGCTGGTATCTAGCGTCGTGACTAATCTAAGTATGAGCGATTCGCGTCAACCATATTAACTTTTAAAATTTTATATATATTTCATCACTGTGCAAGACAATAATTTAAATAATATTATCGAAAATTAGTCCAAATGAATGGGTTGTAGATTTCTTAACCTGATTACATGCAAATGCAAATAAATTTGATAGATNTCGAAAATTAGTCCAAATGAATGGGTTGTAGATTTCTTAACCTGATTACATGCAAATGCAAATAAATTTGATAGATATATTTAAGTAATTACAAATCCACAATGTCAGAAATTTACATTTGTAAAGTATGGAGGAATGTTACCTTGTTCTCTGACATTACTGGAGTGGTTAGTTTGTCATGAGAAGAACGCGTCTTCATTTTAACATTGGTCTATTTCAAAAAAAAAAAAAAAAAAAAACATACGACAGGCCCAACAATAATTAACTGCATTACACTCATGAACAACGGTTGGCAAAAGGATTTTTATATTCCAATTTTGATTTATACCTTTGTTTTCATATTTCTTCTGACATTTTCGTAAAGTCATATATTTTTAAGCAAAAGTTAGTAAATAAGAATTTTTTCAAAATTATTTCCTTTTACCTCTACCCATAGATGTGCTTGTTATTGTAGGGTGTTGTAAAGATGACTTTTGGAGCAGTAAAGCTTCTGGAAATGAGTTCATCTCATGGGAATACCTAGAAATGTTGCCCTTCGCTCTTATCCAATACCCATATTATGAACGATATATGAGTTACCTTTAGGAGAACAGAAGAAAATAATGAAGACATAAATATATTTCGTTTTGTTAAAGTAATTGCGCGAAATTGAACAGAGCTTCAAGAATATATGTTAACTATTACTTTGCGTGTTCCTTAAACAAAATCTAGGTTGCCGTTCACTTATGGCGTATTTTCCATTTCATTATCTTTACTATGTAATATAATAATAGTATATATGACAGTCAGGAAGATTCTCTTTTACTCTTACATTTTGCACTTGATATTCTCAAACATAAAAGAAAGCAATGCAATAAATGTATTTTATAAAGAAACTTCGATACTGGACTTGAAAATTATTATGTTTATACTAGCATAAATAATTTTCTGGTAACAATTTAAATTGGGTTTTTATGAGTTTAACAGTTTGTAGATGTAATACGTAGGCGCAATAGTTTAAACGTCATGTGTTAATAGTAAACTAAGACTTGGCGCTGTTCCATTCCACGTGTAACAAAATTTGTGTAACAAATTCCTGACCATACGTTACCTGAGACCCNTCATCTTTAATTTCAACTATTATTTCCTTTACTTGAGTTGTTTGCACAGGAAAAAATAATGGATAAGCAGGTTCATAATAGATATTATCACCAATTCAAATTTCGACCTTGGTTTAAATGTAGCAATTATGCTAGTTACTCTATGGTTATAATCACCATGTTTTAATATCATAACATTAGCTATATTACAGTGAATATTAATTGTTTCAAAGGGAACCAATTTAGGAATTGTGTTTCCATAATGGTACTCATTTGCTTTCAGGATTTTATTTTCTGTGAAACCCAATATTTCTCCTATCGAACCCCATTTTCCAAAATGTAAATCAGACATTCAGTTTACTTTTACCCTGTTTGTTGTCTCATCCTGCTCGAGGGATATCTTATTTTTTTCTCCCGCAACCATTGGAACTATGTTAAATAGGGGAATTGTTTTTATGGTTTTTACAAGATCTTTTAAACTATATTGGCCAAATGGAATATAAACTGCTGTTTACACACCACGCTGGTCTATAAAATAGAGCCTTTATTCACAGGGGTAATGTTATGTGTTAAGTATGTAGTATAGAACTGAACTAAAGCCACTGAGTGCTCCTCTATCTCTAAAGGATGATGCAATCTTTTCTTCAACACTGATTTGTTATCTGTTGGATTGAATACTTCACTCATTTATTACAAAAAAACTATTAAATAAATAAGTAATTCAAGAAACACGAAACTTGTAGACTGGGATATTAATACCAGACAAAACTGTATTGATGAAACATAATTGATAATTAATACCTAATAATATTAGACGTTTGATAGTGGGCCCTAGTAATTGTGGAAAAACTACACTTATGTTTGATATATATTATATTCACCAGGATTGTTGGACTTTGGTACTTGATATGTGTTCAAAAAGTCTGAACAAGCCAAAATATATCACTTTATAGGAAGATACAGAGGTAGCAGCAAAGTCAATAACTGAACCAATAGCATACTTCTTCCCTACAAATGAAGAAATGGTTACCATGGATGAATGTTGTAATGGTTATGTTGTTGTTTTTTATGACATCATACTTCAAAATCAGGACAAAGTAAGAGATTTCTTCACTCGAGGTAGGAATAAAGATATTGATTGTTTCTATTCAGCTCAGACATACACAAAAGTGCCTAACAGCTTATAAGAGGCAATGCCAATTTTATTTGCATATTCAAGCAAGACTATACAAATCCTAAACATATTCATAGCGATTTCGTTGATGGCGATATACCATTTGAGAAATTTAGGGAGACTTGTTCAAAATGTTGGGATAAGGAATATGGCTTTGTTACAATATATACGATTCTTAAGTTGAATAATGGCAAGTATCGTAATAAAATTAAAGGCTATTTAAATCCATAGCACATTTTCCTTTGCTTTTAACGGAAGTGTTTCCATTAAGAACTTACAGACTCTGCTATTTTTTAAATGTATTTATATACCACAACTATTTCAAAAAACACAACTGTACCTTGAGATAAATTAAAATGTTTTGGATTTTTTAAAAATATCTTATCATTGGGCATTACATTGAAAGCCTTATATATTCTAATGTTTTTCAAATTGTGGAATAATTTTATAATTCTTTTATAATCCTCTTATATTATTAACTCATTTACTCTTACACTCCAGGCAAAAATTGATTGTCGTTGATTATCACCCAGGTAAAATAAATTGTCCTATGAACTGTCTTTCCAACTAAACGAATAATGTCAATTCTGTTGGACTGATAGTACTCTACATTGACTGGGTAATTAGGAGGAATAGGATTTCCTATGCTTCTAAGCCTTTTGTTTTCAAAATCTATATTATCATCTTCTTCCAAGTAGGTAAGAAAGACTTGTCAGTGTGGTTATAAAGTCACTGAACTGTGGTCTGGAAACAAAATCACTAGGATTGATCTTATCAGTAGTTGTATCATTGTCCCTGTGTTCTTTATTTTTATCTTATATCCAAGGCATCATTAATGCATTTCCACATATATCCATTGTTTATAAATAGTAAAATAATTTTTGGAAATTTAAAATCATGTGAAAAGTGATTTAGCATAATGAAACACAAATGGCCACAAATTACTTAGTGAAAATTTAGAATTCTACCATCGTTATAAATAATATTATCCCCGAGATACGCAATCAATTCCCGGGATGAATCTCCACCAAATGAGTCGAAATATTGGATTATTTCCAATAGCATACCCAGTGTGTTCCAGGGTTTTTTTGAAACATCTAGGTTAACAATCCCGCATTCCTTATCGAGTGACGTGTTAGGTAGCTTATCAATCATAAATACTCTTCGAAAATTTTTAATGTTTTTTTTTTACCATTTTATAAATATCAAAGTTCCTGAGTGGAGTTACTTCTTTTTTTTTACATACTTCAATGCATTTTCTTGTTCTTTAATGACTAAATTATGTCTGTGTAGTTATTCCAATTCCTGGTTTTTCTTCTAAGCATTAATTACTTATGTAGCGATATATGAAGCACATACTGCCAAAGCCCCTAGAGCTCCCAATGCTGCAAAAATCAAAGGTAAAAATCCACCCTTGTGAGATGTCAAACCATCTCCAGTCTTAATTTCCTTAAACATTTTCTTAAGCTGTGGAGTTGAGACTGTGATAGTCATACATTTGCCTTCCTTCAATTTCTTGTTTTTGCATTCCAGTTGGTCTTTCGTCAGGAAAGAATCAATATTCAAACCCTTAAGCTCCTCTTTATAAACTTGAAATGCAATGTTTTTTAATTTCATTTATTATATGCAATATTTTAAAATATATATTTTAATTCCCCAGCCCAGCTTACGTTTAATATGATTCGCAGATCAAGTAACAGCAGACCACAATCTCTTATTGAGATCAGCCTCTGAGCTTAACAATCTTCGAACGCCTTCTTTTCTAGTTCCTTATCAGCTACATGTCTTTCAGCTAGATCTTTATGGTGATGATAAGCTATATCATGATCTATTGAAACTTCATCTAATGGATTAACAGGTTTATCACCTCTTTCAAGTCACTATTTTAGTCTTGTACTTGGACCTAGGAAATTATAACCTGCCGCATGCAACTCAAAAGGTAGAAAATTTATTATATCATTGAGTAGTCCCTTTCATGATGCTCCAACTCCCAGAAAGAAGGGGATATTGTGTTCAACATTCGTATCAGGTATGGTATACCTTTTGGATTATTCACAACAAAGTCACTAAACTTGCTGTTGAGCATATCCATTATTCCGACCTTCTCATTGTAATAGTTATCATTTCCAGCATTCTCTTCGCCATAAATAACGAGAAGCCTATCAATGAGCTTCCTAACATCATCCATCCATATGTATTCTTTGGGATAGCCTGTATATGTTTTTAAACCTGTTCCTGTACGAGGAGAGTAGCGGTTTTTCTTTATCATATCGTACACTGGTCTAACAATAAATTTCCATTTATCGCCCTTGCTTGATTTTGGTGTTCCCGAGTTGGGGTCATTCTTTTGAAAAACTGCATTTATATCTGTTAGGATATGACTATAGTTTTCATAGTCGGTTGCAGTATAGTAACTCTCTTATACATCGTTACGAGTTAGAAATTTCAGGAAACCATCAGTTCCAATGCATGTTCGATCTTATACAGTAAGTCGTTCATTGTTGAATATTACTTCGCTATCGCCATTACACCTTTTGCTTCCTTCAGGTATTAGTCCAAAAACATAGTCATCGCAGTTATTTAAGAATTCAGGCACTTCCTCTCCAATAAATGTGGTTTTATAGTTAGTTAACGGTACAATATCGTGTTTCAAAAGCTCCAACGCCTCAACACCACCGTCATAGCATTCAACGTTATCGTCATAGCGTTCAACGTCATCGCTACCGGTGTCTGCTTTACCAAACAGTTTGCTCTCAAATGAAGTTTCCGTAGGCGTCCGTGGGTAGTACAAATTCTTTATAGCAAATGGAACAAGTTCCTTGATTAGGTTTTTATTCTCGTTTGTTACGCGCTCAACTTTTTGTCCCAAGTCCTCTATCGCATCTATCAAAGGTTGGTCCTGTCATTTATTTTTATCATACTCGTCTTTATGTAGTTTCGAGAAAGCTTTAAACTTTTCAATTCGTTGTTTTCGTTTCTCTGTATTCATTTTNTAGTTGTTTTCGTTTCTCTGTATTCATTTTAGCTGGTTTTTCGATAATCATTTATTATATATATAAATAATATTGATAACTTAAATGNTTTTAGCTGGTTTTTCGATAATCATTTATTATATATATAAATAATATTGATAACTTAAATGTGTACTGTCTCAAGTGTAGGAAGCATAAACTAAGTGATATGGTTACATGTGAACTTACAAATAATGTAATAATTAAATGTGTTTGTAAATGTTGTGGTACCAATAAGTCAATGTTCACTGGTGGGAGTATAAAAGACGATATTGCAAATGAACTTCATATACCGATGCGAAAAAATTACCCTTGGAGGGTAGCTCTATCTTTTGGCATCGACGATCTCTGGCAGGCTGACTTGGTTGAGATGGACTCTGGATCATAAAAAGGTATACACAGACTTAACAAAGGGGTTTAAGTATATTCTCACGATTGGTGTTTTTTCTAAGTATGCCTGGGAAATACCTGTCAAAGATAAAACGGGTGAAAATGTTATTTTAGCATTTAAAGCTATTTTTAATGACCGCAGGCCTATGCATTTGCAAACAGAAGAAGGGAAATAATTTTACAATAAATCATTTAACNGCAAACAGAAGAAGGGAAATAATTTTACAATAAATCATTTAACGCATTAATTGTCAATAACAACCAAACACACTAATCAACATACAGTGGAAAGAAAGCCAGTGTTGTAGAAATATTTAATAGAACATTGAAGGAGAAAGTGTGGAAGATATTTACTGTGCAGGGAAGCTATAAATGGGTGAATATATTGCCTAAATTAATAAGTGAATACAATAACACTGTTCACAGAACAAACGGGATGAAACCTGCCAACGTAAGCGCTAAGAATTAAAGGTATATTATAAAAAACACGTATGGCAGAGAAAGAAAAAAGGCTAAAGCAAGGTGTGCTATAGGAGATAAAGCCCGTATAAGTAAAAGTAAAGGTANAAGTAAAAGTAAAGGTTTGTTTGAAAAGAGGTACACCCAACTTGTCCACTGAAGTATTTAAGGTATGTGACGTATTGTACACACATCCCATAACATACAGAATAAAATATTTGGAAAGTGAGTCCATCAAGGGTATATTTTATGAACCAGAGCCGCATAGGACCAAGTACAATCAAGACTACTTAGTAGAGGAAGATTTACAAAGGAAAGGAAATAATTTGCTAGTTAAATTGTTGGGTTTTGATAGTGGTCATAAACCTTGTGTTGATAAGAAAAGTGTAGTTGTTTAAAAAACAAATTTTTTTTATATATAATAAATGAGTATGAAAAAAATAGAAATCTATGAACGTCAGTCGTTTCCACCAAACGACCAGACAAAAAAATTATTTAAATGAATACAACATGCGCATTGAGTTTGGTATTCCTGTTGGCGATGCATTTACACACCCGAATGAGGCTTACGTGTACCTACAGTATGAGCTAACTAAAAGAGATGCAAATGCAGGTTATAAAAAAAACTTCAACTATTGACCTTTGTGAGAATTTCTTCCCATTCCAGTTCTCAAGAGTAGCGATCTCTAAGCGTGTCAATATAATTGAAAGTATTGACAATCCTGGCACCACTTCGACTATGATGCATACATTGCTTAGCTCAGAATCGGAATCATCGTACTTGCAACTGGCAGGGGTTGAAAAAGGCAAATATTTTAAGGCAGATGGTTATAATGAACTTGTTTATCCATTAAGATATTTGTTTAGGTTTATGAGAGATTGTAATGATATATTCTGGAAAGGTGGGTACAAGATTACATTCATTCGAAATTCTCATGATGATGTTTATATTTACAGAAGGCCTAAAACACCAGCAGATGGACCTCCTGATATTATCCCAGATGCTGGTAAAATTTTCATTGAGAAAATGGAAATACTTTGGCCAAATGTTGAATTCGAGCCTTATTATTTAGGCGAAATTAAAGAAAAACTACACAAACTACACAAAATTCCCATAGGTTTCAATTATTGGCAATGTCTTGAAAAACCTGTACCTACTGGTGCAAACTTAATCCAGTTTCATATAAAGTATCAGTTCAATTCAATCCAATTCGATATTCACGACTTTGTCATTGTTGGCTTTCAGCGAAACAGAACATAAATTGTTGATCAAGATCTACATGATTCAATTTTTGACCATTGTAATGTTAAAAATATTTATATTAAGAATGGAAGGAATGAAGTATTCCCTAAAGAGAATTGGAACCTGGATATCGAGGATAACATTTTCGATAAGATGTACATTGCCTACAATGATTTTAGAAATTCAAAGACCAAGCTACGTACTCCTTTCCGTAACAATGAATATATTATAACCCTGATGCATTTGTTTCTTGGAGGCCATTGTATTATAGTGATTTTTCTTACAGAAAAACCTCTATTGTTAAGGATCGAACTAATCTGAAACATACTATTGATTATAATAAGCCAATCGAGGCTACAATTATTTGCAATGTGGTGCTGATAAGCCAAAGAAATCTAATTATTTATGTTAAAAGTGAAAGAATCACTGAATATAACAAATGCACAAACATGTATGGTTATTAGTTTTTAATGGGACATTTCCTATTAAAAACACCGCACTAATAATGAAAATCTAGGTATGAATGATTCGTTCACCCCTTTGAATGCACAATCACGTACCGTATTTATCAATGAACCAGTGCATTGATCATGAGATCAAAGTAGGCGGCTGTTCAAAAATTCTAAGATTTGGTGTATGAAGAAGTGCTGCCATCCAATCCAAGCACAGCGAGTACTAGATCGAGCAGAAGTACAACCACTTTTGGACTACTTGAATTAAAAGCTCGATATTGCGATATATATTATCGATAAATGTGCCCTGCAGTTTACTAGCAACTTATACTAGCATCACATACACTGAGAAGCCAAAAAAACAGGTAAACCTGCCTAATATCGTGTAGGGCCAACGCGAGCACGCAGAAGTGTCGCAAGACGACGTGGCATGGACACGACTACTGTCTAAAGGTATGCAGGAGGCATTTCACACCATGAATCCTACAGGTCTGTCCACAAATCCATAGGAGTGCGAGGCGGTGGAGAGCTCTTCTGAACAGAACGTTGCAAGGCAACCCAGATATGCTCAATAATGTTCATGTCTGGTGATTTAGGTGGCAATGGAAGTGTCTAAAGTCAGAAGAGTGTTCCTGGAGCCACTCTGTAGCAACTATCGACGTGTGGGGTGTCGCATTGTCCTGCTGGAATTGTCCACGTCCGCTGGAATGCACAATGGACATGAATAGGTGCAGGTGATCGGACAGGATGCTTACATAACTGTCACCTGTCAGAGACGTATCTAGACGTATCAGGGGTCCCATTTCACGCCAATTGCACACGCCCAATACCATAACAGAGCCTCCACCAGCTTCAACAGTACCCTATTGAAATGTAGGGTTCCTAGGATTCATGAGGATGTCTCCATACCCGTACACGTCCATCCACCCGATACAATTGGAAACGAGACTCGTCAGACCAGGCAACGTGTTTCCAGTCATCAACTGTCCAATGGCGGTTTTGGCGGGCCCAGGCGAGGCGTAAAGCTTTGTGTCGTGCAGTCAACAATGGTACACGAGGGGGCATTCGGCTCCGAAAGCCCATATCAATAATGGTGTGTTGAATAGTTCGCACGTTGGCACTTGTTGATGCCCCAGCATTGAAATCTGCGCCAATTTGAGAAAGGGTTGCACGTCTGTCACGTTTAATGATTCTCGTCAGTCGTCGTTTCTCCAGTTCGTTCACGATCTTTTTCCGGACGCAATGATGTCGAAGATTTGATGTTTTACCGGATTACCGATATTCAAAGTACACTGATGAAATGGTCGTACGCGAAAATCCAAATGTTATCGCTACCTCGGAGATGCTATGTCCCTTCTCTCGTGCTCCGACTGTAACAGCATGTTCAAACTCACTTATATCTTGATAACCTGCCATTGTAGCAGCAGTAAGAGATTTAGCAACTTTGCCAGATGCTTGTTGTCTTATATAGGCGCTGCCGACCACATCGCGTTACGCTGATTGGTTCCATCCCTCTGTTATTTGCATACGCACGCCTATACCTGTTTTTTGGCCCTCGAGTGTATTTGTTTTGCTATATCTAGGTGATAAAAATTACTATGTTATTCGGTGCCAGAAAAATAAATTTAATACGTAAATCGATGCGTTGCGGGAAGAGTATCCCGACATGCAAGTAAAACTTACTCTTACGAACATTAACCCAATAACATTATAAAATATAATGCGAGAGTAGATGGATATTATGACGATAGGCAATAGCCTTACCTACGCGCTTCCGCAAGACGATATCATCTCTGAAATAATAAAAATTAAAGACGGTTTGGTGAATAATAATTTGTAAAGATGGAGCACGTAAATTTCTACAGTAAAATTATTTTTTCGCAAATATAGTACCATGGAGTCTATTAAATGACATTGTAAACAACAAACTGCTCTACGACTGGTAGAGACTGGTGCATGTGATTATCGACGAAGATAATAATCCGTGGTTCAAAGGGAAAGATGTTTGTAATATTTTGGAATATACCAATCTTGAAAAAGCAATCATCGGTCATGTTAGAGAAACACATCGCAATAATTATAAAAATTTAAAGGGGGTAACGAGTTGTTACCCCCTTTAAATATGCAGCCGCATACCGTGTTTATTAATGAACCGGGATTATAAGCGTTAATTATGAAATCAAAAATAGAATCAGCTTAAAAATTTCAAGATTGGGTGTATGAAGAGGTTTTGCCATCCCTACGCAAACACGGTAAATACATATTAGAACAAAAATACAAACCGCTCTTGGAAGATTTGAATAATAAGGTTCACTTCTTTTCAATTTTGTAGTGTCCCCATGGTAGGGTATTAATACCATCTTTAAGAATAAATCTTTTGTCATATTCGGATCTTAATAATTTTCTTTCCAACTCTTTTATATACACTTCATGTTTATTACTTCTTATGAGATTCATACTTCTGTACAACACTTCTTTTCCAAACAAACACTTTTTGTAGTCACCAAAACTTATCTCATTCCTGACTACAGCCGTTTTCACATCCTTTGCTCTTTTCTTTAAACCACCTTCCACATTTAAGGCATACATTTTGGCTCTTAAACAAATAAATTCTTCCATTATTTTCTTATTACACTCATCTTCCATTTTGCCTATAATTTTCTTATTTATTTGGGGCATGTTATATATATTATTTTTTGAATAATCACTTGTATGAAAATGATCAATCATTTATTTCATGTCACTGTAGAAGTCTGATGTTTATATACAATGTATGTATCAGTCGGTATATTGATAGCACAGTTAAATATTTTCCTCATTCTTTGGATTCATCATGTTATAGTGAAAATCGTACATTAAGGTCTTTGACAAGTCACGTATGCTCATTCCAACATAAATGGTCTTGTTAGAGCATAGCTTTGTTTTATTTATGTGAACTGCAACCAAAGAAGTAGTAAATATTGTTCTATCTTTTTAAATTTTGGTTTAGCCACTAATTAATCAATTTGCTTGCCGCTTGTGCACAACTGTATATTCACTCTGTTTCTAATGTTCTCCATGGTTTTACCAAATACAGAGTTGTTCATTAGTTTATAGAAGTCCTTTTCAAAATCATTAGATGCCTTCGTTCGCATACTGGTGTTTAGATCAATATAGGACTTGAGCAAGTCTGATTGATCAAACACCTGAACTCTATGGATCTTCTTCAACTTCATTCCGAGGGATAGATATTGCTTAAGATTTACGTAGTGCAGTACATATATTTATTTTCCATTTAGGGTAGTTAACAATTTGATACTTTTCGAACCTTCGGATATTCTATTCTCTGGAGCCAGTGGTAGATCTTTGTGGAGGTGTAGTTCATGTGGATACTCCAAATCAACTTCCAATAGGTAGCCTTTTCTGACATCATCTCGTATTTTTGTTATAGAAGTTATTGGCATCCAGGTATGCTAGATAAGATTCTTCAACTTTGGCATCATAATCATTCATGTATTTATTATTCGCTTTGGCATACCTCTTGCAACATTGTGATATTCCACCACGAATGCCTTTTTCAATCATCAAAATCATGTCGTAATCCGTTAGTAGTTGAAGTTCTGTTTTAGTATCTTTGAGCATAGCATCCCATGCTAGTCCTGGTGCTGTGAAATACCATGCAGGATCTAGCTTATACTCGTATGTTTTGAAACATATATCTCTAAAAATGTGTGTAATATCAGGCAATATCAATACATCTGTTTTGTTATACAACTGAGTATACTCTCCAAAGGATTTTATGTTCAAAGTTTTCTACAACTTTATTGCAAACTCGTAGTCTTCATCTGTAATATCCAATTTGTTGAGTTTGTTGTAAAATGCCTCCTTCTTAGGCAGTGATGTCTCACAAAATTTGTCAACACTATCCATGTAGTCAGTCATATGGGTAAACGCCTTTCCTTATAACAAGATCTAGAAGTTCATTGGCAAAATGCTTACTCATTTCCCGGAATTGGCTTCTGGAAAGATTTCAAGAGAGCTTATCGATGCTTCTAGCCATAAATTTAAATGAGTCAATAAATCTAAGATTTACGCCCACACATACATATTTAGTGAAATAAATTTATTTTTCCTTTTTGGTGGTAATAAGGATAATTTTATTTTCATCGATGGCAAGCTCCTTTACAAATAAATGTGTTTCATATCCAAATAGATTGTTTATAAACACAGGGCAAAACATGGATTTCTATAGGAGAAGTTACAATCTTTGTGTGCAGCTCCTCTATATTTACCTGTAAGGTGACCATGGTCTCTCACAGAGTCGCCCTCCAAAGTATTTTCACATATATGACAATGGGTGGCTGTATCATAACAAATTTGTTCTTTCTTGGTAAAGGAAAATTATGGGTTTTTCATTTTTGTATACATCCCCTATTGTCTTTGCTTCCTCTATTAACATCTTGACGAATACCGCAGATGCATCAGGCCCTTCATACGTTACTGACGTCTTATAGTATTCAAATTCATATATTATTTAGTAACAGAAGTTGATACGCTCGTGTTTTTGGTACGGCTTCGTGTAGGAGTCGTCGGGGTTTGGTTGACAAGTTTCGATTTTTGTTAACAAACACTCAAAATCGGCATATATCACAAAAGGAACTCTCAAATAATCATTTTCGTTCTTGAATCTTAGTATGTAATTTCCTTTATGTGGAGGTTAAACTCTAACTCCATCATGCACTATACAGTCTTCTTCGTGAGCATTTCGCTTGCTTTCAGAGTAGAAGTGTTGCAAACATCTATAACATGTGTATATTGTATGAAAATTATTTTTCACCTGCGACGCAATTAGTCTCGAAAGAATTTTTACCCAGCAGTAGTGGTCATTCTTTTCATCTTTGCTGTAGAGTTGGTTAATATGCTTTTCGGTCTTATTTTTTTGTTATTTGTAATGGATAGATTATATATTCCTTATTGTCCTTGTTTTCTTTTTCTTCATATGCGTATACATTAATTGATATCCCACTTGTTTTCTCAAAGGTCGGTATGCTATCCAATTTCATAGGAAATTCCAGTCCCTTAAGTGCTTCGTAAAACTCATGTTCATGATCCAAATACTTGTGCATTCGTTGGGGATACGTTTGTGCTGGATGTAGTGCGGATAGAATAGACAACAAAAAGCATTTTTGATCATTGTTCTTAACATTAAATACTGCTTGCTTAGCCTTGATTTTTTATGGAAGATAAACAAAAGAGCTGTTCTTAAGTGGAACATATAAATTCATTCGCACCTCTAGATTGAACATTCTATTGACCATCCGCTGATAGCCCTTGGCTTCAAATGCACTTATCTCAGCTATGATTTTGAATATGCTATCGGTATTAAATTTTTATAGATCAGTTGATTTCAGTATAATTTCCTTCTTGGTTTTACACTGAGATGACAAAAGTCATGGGATAGCAATATTCAAATATACAGATGGCAGTAGTATCGCGTACAAAATGTATAAATGGGCATTGCATTGGTTGGACTTTCATTTGTAGTCAAGTGATTCATGTGAAAAGGTTTCTGACATGATTATGGCCGCACGACGGGAATTAACAGACTTTGAACGCGGAAAGGTAGTTGGAGCTAGACACATGGGACATTCCATTTCGGGAATGGTTAGGGAATTCAACATTTCTCGATCCACAGTGTCAAGAGTGTGCCGAGAATATCTAATTTCAGCCATAACCTCCCACCATGGACAATGCAGTGGCCGACCGCCTGCACTTAATGACCAAGACTAACGAAGTGTGCGCAGAATGGTCAGTGTTAGCAGACAAGACACACTGCGTGAAATAACCGTAGGAATCAATGTGGCACGTACGACGGACGTGTCCGTTAGGACAGTGCGGCGAACTTTGGCTGTACTGTGCTAAGCCAGCAGAAGACCGACTCGAGTGCCTTTACTAACAGCACGACATCGCCTGCAGCGCCTCTTCCTGGCTCGTGAACATATCGGATGGACCCTAGACAACTGGAAACCCCCGGTTTTGTCAGATGAGTCCCGATTTCACTTGGTAAGAGCTGATGGTAGGGTTCAAATGTGGCGCAGACCCCACGAATCCGTGGACCCAAGTTGTCAACAAGGAACTGTGCAAGCTGATAGTGGCTCCGTAATGGTGTAGGCTGTTTTTACATGGAATCGACTGAGTCCTCTGGTCCAACTGAACCGATCATTGACTGGAAAGTGTTATGATCAGCTACTTGGAGACCACTTGCAGCCATTCATGGACTTCATATTACCAAACAAAGATGGAATATTTATGGATGAGAATGCGCTATGTCACCGGGCCACAACTGTTCGCGATTGGTTTGAAAAACTTTCTGGACAATTCCAGCGAATAATTTGGCCACCAAGATCGCCCGACATGAATCCCATCGAACATTTATGGGACATAATCGAGAAGTCAGTTCGTGCACATACTCCTTCACCGGCAACACTTTCGCAATTATAGACGTCTATAGAGGCAGCATGGCTCAATATTTCTGCCGGGGACTTCCAACGACTTGCTGAGTCCATGCCACGTTGAGTTGCTGCACTTCGCCAGGCAAAAGGAGGTCCGACACGATATTAGGAGGTATCCCATGACTTTTGTCGCCTCAGTGTAAAAGAGCCTTGTACATATTCGGTATTGTCACCAGTTCCTCTTTTGTACTCAGCAATAACTTCTTGTTCACTTTGAGGTTCATTGATTTTAAATGATTATTAATTATGCTGGTAACAGTTCCTTTTATATCGTTTAGGAAATGATTTGTGTCATTGTATGCATTCATATTCTTTACAGCATAAGTCGTGATCCTACTTTGAAATGCCTTTTCAATTTCTTCTACACTGAATCTAAGTTTATATTTGTGTACTTTGCTCCTCAAGCGACTTTTTGTGAGAAATGGTTTGTAATAGTCTTTACAAGCCTCACACTGAACTTGCTTATCTCTTGGTAACTTCTGTTTTGGTATTAGACTTTGCGGCATAAAAAAAATTTCCCATGCATTTGTAGGTTCTTGCATTGGTGCAAGACCTTTGTGCAATCTACTTCTCATATGACTTCTTATTAGATATGGTTTGTAATAGTGTTCACAAGTTTCACACTTGACAAATGGTTGTTGAGGTTTATTATTCTTTCTTTTCATATAACCATCACACTTAAATTTATATTCGTTCCAATTGCATTAAACTTTTTCATTGCCATGGTCGTCATCGTATAATTAGATATCAGTTGAGTTTTATTTGTACTAATTTATTATACACTAAATTTTTTTAATTTTGTTTTCACGAGCACATTCAAATTCAAAAAGTATCTTACCTCGATACACAGATCGCGTTCTGTTGATGTATACAAATAAGTTTTCCTCATACGGACTCGCTATCTGCAACTCCCAGATGTGTTTGATTTCTTCAACTACTGCGCCCAATATCTGCAACTCCCGGATGTGGTCGATGTATAAATGCTCCGCATGTTATTCATTAAACAATATGAGCAGCGTTGATCTTGTCTATAAACTTTACCAGCGCCTTTTCGAAGCCGGAATGATAATTGTATTTAAATGGTTTTACATTCATTAAAACTTATGAGTAAAAATGAAAAGTAATTGACCTCAAATTATACGAAGACGTGCATTTACTCTTTTACAAACAGAATTGAATGCCTTTGTCTGTCACCACAATATTCCATTCTGTTATACACAAAACTTGTGCGTCCATGATTAACATCACTTAACACTTTCTTACTTACAATCTGTACATATCTGTCTGTTAAGGTTACCTTAAAATTTCCTGAAGTAACTACAACTTTGAGACCATACTTGGTTTATTTTATTTCAGCATCGTTTATCGGTTAGAACTGACATATTGCGAGTTCGGAAAGTCTCATAAAATAGTGGGTGCTGTTTAAAGCATTTGGCAAGTGATCCATGTTTTGTTATTTACTATATACTTTCTTTCTTTTCTTCTTACGATGCATTCTAATTCAAAAAGTATCGATGCACCTTTTTTTCTGTGCGCAAATTTTAAAGCAACATTTTTTGCGCTCGTACCTCTTACCAAACGCAACATTTGGGCCACTTTTTTGCGCTGTGCTCGAATCGGCATTTTCCTACTACTCAAAAGAGAGAATTGTAATTAAATTTTATAGCATCAGCTGAAATACGCAATTAGCTATCATTTTGATGGAACGAAGGTTACCTTTATTAAAAGTATTTTAGCGTTTTCTTGGACTGAATTCACCGAAATAGCAGACAGACGAATGCCGTTTTTCTTGCTCGAGAAGAGTAATTTCACAGAGCATTAAAAATTGCTGGTCACCAAATACCTTTCGTCNAACAGCTGAAATACGCAATTAGCTATCATTTTGATGGAACGAAGGTTACCTTTATTAAAAGTATTTTAGCGTTTTCTTGGACTGAATTCACCGAAATAGCAGACAGACGAATGCCGTTTTTCTTGCTCGAGAAGAGTAATTTCACAGAGCATTAAAAATTGCTGGTCACCAAATACCTTTCGTCCAGAAAAAAATTATTCAGACAACATATATTTTTTCATAACGATATGTCAAAACCAAAACTTTAGTTCTTTTAGGACTCATAAAAAAAATAATTTGCCGTAGTGAAATAATTCTCA
>NQII01015114.1:5751-17526 GCA_002778355.1 Clitarchus hookeri | reverse complement strand
CCATACTGGGAACCACTTTTTACCAGCGAACCTGATGGCAGTTGTGCGAAACGGCATCTGTTCATAGCATTTCCTTTCATCGGAAAATAAAGTGTAAATGTCCGTAACATTAATTACACATAATTAGCCAAGCAACAGACGGGTGTACAATGAAGAACTGCGAGAAATCAGAATTACAACCATGTTTTCACACAGTTAACCATGGCATTCGCTAGTGAAATAATTTCCAAGCTTCGCCGTGCTAAATAAATGGCGTGTGAAGTATTTGCCAATAATCAGCATGCAAAATCACAATATTGGTTTCCCTCGTTATTTTTATAAAAAAACGATAGTTTCCGAAAAATCAAAGGGGGATCAATCCTTTCCATTCAAGATTTTATGAACTCTGTGGCCTTATAGACAAATAAGGATAAAACAAATTTAATTCAGCAAAAACAAAAGTTGAGAGTCCACACTTGTTTAGGTTTCCTTCAGTCACATAACGTATTCCTAAGAAGTCAGCACTTATTTTACTAAATTATACTCATAGTAGGAATAGTGGTATTATGTTAGCATTTCAGTTAATATTTATTTAGAATTAATACTGCCGTATGCTGAATTTATTACCTTAGTTCCTATATACTACAAACCAATCGAAGAAACAAAACGATCGTACAGTTCCCACAGTTGTACAAGTAACGATGAGGATTTTTTTCCTAAAGGAAATAAACGCCTTATAGTTTGTGTCGAAGCGTGGGTAATCAGTCCACGCAGTAAAACATTTCTGTACTTGATACAAACAATTTTTTGGAAACTATTTGCCAAATATTTACTTGTAACTCTACAGTTGAAATATTGCATATTTACGACAAATAATTTTAGAAAACAAACAAATTGTTTACGTAGTTCAATCTTTATAATAAACTTGAAATCTACAACATTTGCTTGTTGAAATTCAACATTAGTTTTACAAGATGCCACTCTTAAGGTTTCGTGAAACATCCTTGAATTTATTTGTTGTGTTACAAAAATATCTTCGGCAACTAATGACCAAAGAATTCAATATACAAATACAAAAAAAATACAGTGTATGGGCTCACTTCTCCCTGATGGCGTAACTATGGTGACCGAACAGGTCATCGAACCCGGATGCTCTCGAACGCGAGTCCAGTTTGCTACCACTGCGCCAACTCTCCCGATCTGGCAACAATCAATTAATATTGTTTGCATTCTTTGAGCACGGTTTATCTTGTAGACATGTGTTATGTAATTTTCAGTCAATTAAACTTTCAAGTTTCACAGTTATTACAGTCGGATGAATTGTTTACAGGTGGCTCCAACTCTTAACAACCTCGCTGTCGACTAGACGTTGAGCCCTACCCACTTACCACTTTCAGGTGGTATTCTCCTACAAATTGGCTGAGCTAAGAAAGTATTAAATAATGAGTTTCTGTCTATGAAGAGTTTAATTCAAATCGGTGGTATAGTTTCAGACATTTTACCATTACATTTTGTGACAGGAATATTTTGATAACAGATAAAAAACTAAATTTCTTTGAAAACTTTNAGTAGTGGTGGGCAAAATGAGAGTAAACCGCGACACAGGAGCACTCAGGGAGTCGAAGCTCTATAGGGGTTTTGTGGACCACTAAATTATAGGGTAGAATGACTTCGACAACAGTTGAAAAATGAAAATAATGCTCATTAATAATGAAAGCTGTATATTTTATAAACAATATAANTTGAAAAATGAAAATAATGCTCATTAATAATGAAAGCTGTATATTTTATAAACAATATTATTTTATTTTTTAATATACGTAATTCAAAAGTATATTAAGTTTAATTATTCTTATTATCATTCATGAAATGTATTATTTTGATGTGGCCATGCACTGTCAGCGCCTGAGCGTTGGGTTGTTGTGTTTCCGTTGTTATGATCGTTGCTGGAGAAGTAGTTGATGTTTGTAATCGATTGCAAGAATTAAGGTTGATCGAATTTTCAAATGCGGGTTGTCAAGGAATAAATGGTACAAGAGTTATTGGTATAAGCGACAATGCCTTTTTAAAAGAAAGAAATATGCATAATTAGCATTTTCATAAACGATTGTGTAGTTGACACAGTAGCCAACCTATGTATTCTCTACCATTAATTGCTAAACACATATTTAGTTCCATGTTGCCGTTTGTAAATACAACATTTAATTTTAACGTTTTTACCAGATTGTTATTTGCAGTAACCAAAACGTCTGACTGAAAACTGAAATGTTTATGTTTAAGAGTTGTAACGTTGGCACCGAATTCTACCTAGTAGTCCAAACATAGAGGAGAATAATGGCCCGCCAAAATAGCGTTGTGTTTCGTCTCTTTATCTTACTTGCTTTGTGAGCGCGCTCCCACGGTAACCTCCGGCACTACATCACGAACGATATGAACTCGGATGGCACAGTATTCGCAACCGTAGTTGCGGGCGTGGAAAGGTTGTGAGCAAGTAACCTTGTTCCATGAACAGCAGTGCTCGTCTTGCACGAACATGGGTGTGTGATTTTTAGTTCTAGTCGCCTGTTTTATCGGCGCAGCAAGCGCGGGGCGCTGTGCTCGACTTTACCATATTTATACACCGNCTTAGTTCTAGTCGCCTGTTTTATCGGCGCAGCAAGCGCGGGGCGCTGTGCTCGACTTTACCATATTTATACACCGTGTAACTGAAAAAAACACACAAAATGTGGCTGTAGGTTCGTCCTAAGGAAATTAGCTGAAAATATAAAAGGTCTTACGGTCTGAAGTAGTTCCTAAGGGTGATGCGTGTCTTTTAAAGTGAAGCTAGATTCATGCTCTTTTTAAGATTACGAGTAAGTACTTGAAATCACGACAAAACCTGTGGATGTTATCAAATTATTCAGACGGAATAATTAAAGACGCTGGTTCTATTTTGTGCTAAGTTTCGCGGTCTAGAAGAATTATCGATTTTTCGGAGACGTATTTCTAACAGATACCTTGTATTCCAATATAGGACTCTCGGTAGCCATACTGGGAACCACTTTTTACCAGCGAACCTGATGGCAGTTGTGCGAAACGGCATCTGTTCATAGCATTTCCTNGCCATACTGGGAACCACTTTTTACCAGCGAACCTGATGGCAGTTGTGCGAAACGGCATCTGTTCATAGCATTTCCTCGGAAAATAAAGTGTAAATGTCCGTAACATTAATTACACATAATTAGCCAAGCAACAGACGGGTGTACAATGAAGAACTGCGAGAAATCAGAATTACAACCATGTTTTCACACAGTTAACCATGGCATTCGCTAGTGAAATAATTTCCAAGCTTCGCCGTGCTAAATAAATGGCGTGTGAAGTATTTGCCAATAATCAGCATGCAAAATCACAATATTGGTTTCCCTCGTTATTTTTATAAAAAAACGATAGTTTCCGAAAAATCAAAGGGGGATCAATCCTTTCCATTCAAGATTTTATGAACTCTGTGGCCTTATAGACAAATAAGGATAAAACAAATTTAATTCAGCAAAAACAAAAGTTGAGAGTCCACACTTGTTTAGGTTTCCTTCAGTCACATAACGTATTCCTAAGAAGTCAGCACTTATTTTACTAAATTATACTCATAGTAGGAATAGTGGTATTATGTTAGCATTTCAGTTAATATTTATTGAGAATTAATACTGCCGTATGCTGAATTTATTACCTTAGTTCCTATATACTACAAACCAATCGAAGAAACAAAACGATCGTACAGTTCCCACAGTTGTACAAGTAACGATGAGGATTTTTTTCCTGAAGGAAATAAACGCCTTCTAGTTTGTGTCGAAGCGTGGGTAATCAGTCCACGCAGTAAAACATTTCTGTACTTGATACAAACAATTTTTTGGAAACTATTTGCCAAATATTTACTTGTAACTCTACAGCTGAAATATTGCATATTTACGACAAATAATTTTAGAAAACAAACAAATTGTTTACGTAGTTTAATCTTTATAATAAACTTGAAATCTACAACATTTGCTTGTTGAAATTCAACATTAGTTTTACAGATGTCACTCTTAAGGTTTTGTGAAACATCCTTGAATTTATTTGTTGTGTTACAAAAATAGCAATTAATTACCAAAGAATTCAATATACAAATACAAAAAAAATACAGTGTATGGGCTCACTTCTCCCTGATGGCGTAACTATGGCGATGTCATCCTGGACCACGGAGAATATGTTTCAGGGGCGTGCCTTCACGTGGGTAGACAGCGGTGCTGCTGCTGCTGCGCTTGCAAGCGCCTTCTCAAGCGCCTCTTCAAGCGCCTTCTCAAGCGCGGATGTACGACGACTCTCCGTGCGCACGAACCCGCGAGGTTGCCCGATGGCGAAACAAGCCGCTGAAATTTGCAACGTTAAGCGCAGGAAATGTCAGGCGTGGCGCGACACGACGGAGTTCTCTCTTGGGCAACGCAGACGGAGATTTACTTCCGCGGGGTACTTCCAGGGAGGAATGTGCGACTTTCACCCGGGTTTTCGGGACTCCGTGGCGGGCGTGATAGTCCAAAGGGAAGTGGTTGCGCACGAATGAGTGAGCGAGCGAGTAACATCGATGGCTTGAGAGCCGAGGTATGGAGCAATACCGGAATGCAAGGGCGGGGGAAACGGGAGATCCCCGAGTAAACCCGCCGACCAGCGGCATCGTCCGGCACAGATTCCCATATGCGGGGACGACTCTGCCGGGAATCGAACCCAGTTTACCTTGATGGGAAGCGAATAGTCTAACCACTACCCCAACGCGGCCCCGCGGACGAATGAGATTACGAGGATTAAGCGTCCAACTTAAAGGAAGGGGAAACTCAAGTACTGCAAGTGTATGTGCCATTTCGGTGTTGGAAGATAGACTGCAACTCGTTTTCGCAGTTCTCGGGGGTAAAAAAATGTACAAATTGCTCGGGTTTGTTTCAGTTCTTCGTAGTTGACGAAAAATACTAGTTCTAGTATGGCGTCAGTTATGAAGATGAGTTTGAAATTATGTAGCTATATTATGGCCACACCAAGTAAATGCTGTAGCACTTACCTCGGCGATCATTAGCGCACGCTTCTTAAATACGCTTGAAAACCTTCTGCTAGTTTTCAGAATCCCAACTAAGGCAATGCCTTAAAACCTGGGGCCTGGATGAAAACTATCACCAGAATCTATGTAGTGTTACGGTGCTTCAGGGTCTGCATCATAGATGGGTTGAGGGTTCCAGAGAAGCAATTTGGTTTCTATGAATAAATCCATGGTATGATTGATTTATCCATTTCCTTACGTGAAAGATAAATGAAATATTGTATGTCCTCGGGGTTTATGATTTTTACTCATTTGTACACGATGTCCTTCAGTCTACCAGAAAATGAAAATACGAAGATCAATAGCTGCCGAGGTATCGTAAAATTAATTTCTGTTTACAAATTATTAGTTATTGAGATGTAGTTTTTTTTTCATGTACGCAGATTCTCTTAGGAATGCCACAAACAATTTCGAGGGATGATTATGAAAAAAGTAATATTGACTGATGTTACTCACTATGTAGATTTTACAATGAAAATGCAAGATACAAGCTTACATGCAAATATGCACCCAAGCAGAAGAAGAAGCCTGGCTCCAAAAAGAAAATCTAATTATTATATTGAATATTAAAACCAAAAGTTCAGTTATAATTGCCTGTGTCCCGGGTAAAGCTTTGAAAAGTATGACTTTTTTATATATAAATTTAGGTTTAGANAAAAAAAAAAAAAAAAAAAAAAAAAAATGGACAAGAATTAGTCCAGCGTTGGTAAAGAACAAAAAAATTGAACTTATTTACACTTGAACACCTTATTTACAGTTTTGTACTTAGAATCAACAACTGCCATGCAGTGAAATAAAATAATGTAATTAAAGCCTACCCACTGGCTACAGCTTCGTAGTCGGTTCCTTTCATATTAATTTATTTTCAACTTGTAGTAGATAATAAGCAGACTTCGGGTTAGAGGATATGGGCCCAGTTTTCTGGCTTTTTACGATGGAATTTAAAGTAATGTTGTTTTCGTCACTTTCCTAAACACTACATCTACAGCAAGGAGTAGTTTTTCATGAATAACAAAAAAATTTAAATAACTTTATAGTCAAATGGAAGGAGGTAAAAAAAGAGTAGGTGCTTGTCACTTTGAATACTGAATTACGTTCTGCCATTTAACATACATGAACTAGCTGACAATATTTGCACATTTTTGTGACCAATTTGCGAGCGTAGTTCACATGCCCAGAATAACGACCGTCGGGAGAGGCAGCGCGGTGCCAACCTTCGCAGTCGTGTTGGAAAGGACACGGGTTCAAATCCCGGCCCGGCTATCATGGTTTACCTAGATCACTCCAGGAGAATGCTGGAATGGTTCCACACTCCAGGCCATGGCCGATTCCTTCCCCGTTCCTGCTTCTCTGAGCAACGTGCTCCGTCTGTAACGACCTCGCTGTTGACGAGATGTTAAGCCCTACCTGTTGTCCTACCTAGCTGGGCCAGTCAAGTTGCACGTGGCTACCCACGAGTCCTACCTCAAATGCCCGTCACTCAGCGGGCGTTGTCTCGCCACAGAACGCCTTTCCATACGCATTATCACACGTGAAGTTAGAAAGGCTGTGGGCAGGGATTGTTATGGTCAGAGGTTGTTTGCAAAAGGGTCCAGTCAGCAGCGAACCACCTCAGCAACGTTGCCACTCAGGCACGTATGCAGGGGAGAGGGGTTCTGGGTTCAACCTCCGGCCCCTTGAAATATGAGGGATGCATTTAAACAAAGAATAAATATAGGCTGTCCCCTTTATATTGACCAACCACAGTAACTTCATACCGGGGTTCTAAATGAGAAAGTGTTTCACACAAAGATGGCAATAGTACAGCTGGGGAGTCAGCCTTACAGCATTGGTTATTAGGAGATACAAGTACTAACATAAGTTTTTTCAAATGGAACCATGTATCTTTTGGTCAAATGTTCAATGAAGCTCGTCAAGACTTATTTAAACATGTAGCACAGTGTACACTTTCATAGCATGAACATTAAATATGACACCGAAAGTGGGATCTCTAATGCCTGGTTGTAGTACCATCTAAATGGGTACTGCGAGGGGTAGAAAATTCACATTAGATGTTCAAAGTGGTGACCATTGGCAGCGATACACAAGTTCAGTCGCTAGATGATTGACAACACTGATTTCTCACAATAAGTTCATGCATGTTTTCTGGAGTTGTTGGGATATCCCGTTAGACAGCGCCTTTGAGGTAACCCTAAAGAAAAAATATCCAGGGGGGTTAAGGTCAGGAGACCGAGCAGGCCACCGAACTGGTCCTCCGCGACCAATCAACCTACCATGATATTTTTGGTCCAGAACATGATGTGCATACACAGCATTATCTGCTGGGCATCCATCGTGCTGGTACCACATTATCATTCTGTTCCTTAAAGATATCTCCTCCAGAAGACCAGGAAGAATTGTTTGTATGAAGGTGACATACTCCCTGCTGTTTCGGTTTTCATTCTCAAAATAATTATATAATATAATTACTGCCAACCATTCCACACATTACGTTAACTCTCCATTGATGCTTATGGTCCATCGGTTGAAGCCATCGTGAGTTCTTGACTGCTCAATAATGCATGTTCCTCGTATTCACTTGGCCTGAATTGGAGAACGACGATTCACCGGGTAAAAAGAACGTCCAAAAAAAGTTCGGGTTGGCGATAATTTTTTGATGTGCCCATTGACAGAACTCTACGCTATTTTGGAAACCATTTCCATGCAATTTTTGGTGTAAGTGTACATGATAGGGATGGAAAGTATGAGGCTTAAGAATGCGATGTGCACTCATTTTCGGAATGCCAATTTCGGCTGTAAGTTGGTGTGTGCTGACGTGTGGATTAACTGCTAAAGAAGAGAGAACAGCAATCTCAGCAGTTTCATCTGTGCGAGTTCTACGATTGCGTTTCTGCGGGTTCAAATTGCCCGTTTCACAAAGCTTCACGAGACGGGGAAACATCCGTCTGGACGGTGGGGTCTTGTCAGGGTATCGCTCTCCGTGGAGTTGCTTTGCCTGACTTGCATTACGCCGACCTTCAACAGAATGAACGACGCGTGAGCAAACCAAGCTGTTGATAATGGCAATAACACAACTGCGTGCGTGTTTCAGTATACTTCACTTGCACGTACTACACTGTACTGTAAAATAATACGAACACATTCATCTGCTAACTTACATTCTCCATAGATGAGCAGCATTCATACCTTCTCGTTGTTGGAGTACATTTCCGTTACGACAACTCTCATTTTGCAGTGCACTGTATTCGACTGCGCACGGATGACTGATTGAGTAGTCGTCACGTCAGTGTGTTCCTTTGTTTCCGCTAAGTGCAACCACTGTACTGTACCATGCAGCGCAATCGTGCCGCAAGGCATTACACAATGGGTCTTCATGAACCTTTTACGAGTCCCAATGTCTGTCTCGCGGTTTTTAACGATCTGTTTATTAGACTGGTACATTGTGATACATTTTTGAATAGGTTTTGACAAGCGTCATTGAACATTTAACGAATAAATACAGAGTGCCCATTAAAATACTGACGTTAGTACCCGTATCTCACTAATAAATAATGCTATAAGGCTGACTCCCCAGCAGTATTATTACCCCCTTCCAGTTATACAACCTTTTTAAATGAAACTCTTTCATTTGGAGCCCTGGTACGGAGTTATTGTGTGTTGTCAATATAAATGGGACAACCTGTGATGTTAGTTATCAGTAAAATAAGGAATTAGACAGATAAATAAAACTGTATAATAAGACAGTAAAAAAAATACAGGTGTCTACATCTACTGTTGTTCATCAGCTCAAAAAATTACAGGCACTGCTTTATAAATAAAGGACTCCCCCCCCCCAAAAAAAGATTTGCTTACGCCACTGTTGCCACAGGAGCTACGGTGGCTGAGTGGTTAGACTGCTCACCTCCCACCAAGGCGAACCGGATTCAATCCCCGGCTGGGTCACTCCCAGATTTTCGGAAATGGGAATCCGCTGGTCGGCGGATTTTCTCGGGATCTCGCGTTTCCCCCCGCCCTTGCATTCCGGTGCCGCTACATTCTCACTTCGTTTCACTCTCATCGGCTCTCAAGACCTCGTTGTTAAGAGCCGCCCAAATCTCTCAACTGAACTCGACTGTTGCCACAGTCTTGGTGGACGGCGTGAGCGACGGGGCGCCAGGACCTTGACGAACTGCCGCGACCATCCGCATCGTGTCGATGGACGTCGGGCGACTCTCCCAGCGAGTAAACAAACAGGCGAGGCCGTCACGTTCCAAGTACCTCCACGCCGCAACAGGGTGGAGTTCCCTACAAACACTGGCCCCATTCCCCGCCCGCCAAGGTCGAGGGGTGAACGTCGCATCTTCTGCATGCCTCGTGGAACCACCTCCACGACGCCGCAGCGACGATCCCCTTACGATAGTTTATTCTCGGTTACTTAAACATCTCTGAAGCCCTGCCAAAGTTCTCCTTTCTGGCCATGTTCGAACTGCTACTTCTAGTTCATTAACTGTTCACGTATCCCGATTCACTCGACTAACATGACGTATTTAGTATAGTTCAGTCACAGTTGCTTCCAAATTTTCTGAAGCCCTGCTTAAATCATACTTCCAAAATATCTCTTCGCCTCATGCAAACAAAGCTTAACCGAGTCGGGGCTGTGGTGGCTGAGCGGTTAACCTGCTCGCCTCCCACAACGGCGAACCGGGTTCAATCACCGGCCGGTTCACTCCGGATTTTCGCGGGTTTTTTCGGGGATCTCCGGTTTTCCCCCGCCCTTTCATTCCGGCGCTGCTCCGTACTCACCTCAATCATCCTCATCGGCTCTCAAGACCTCGCTGTTAAGAGTCGCCCAAATCTCTTCTCTCACTCACTTAACCGAGTCTTTAAAAATTACACCAAAGGGACAATGCACAGCATTCGTGCGCACTCAATGTAACAATATTTCGCATATGAAGTATTTATTACTAATCATTACCAACTCACCTATTTTATCCCTGTTTTTGTTCATATGAATTATACGTGAAATATAATCTTTTATAAATTAAGTATAAATAAGCTTAATTTAGTAAAAAACAAGTTTTTTTATGTCAACACAAATGTAAAATGCCTGCGATACTTGGCATATTTAGGAAAGAACCAAGTACGTCATACATGGGGTGATTTTTTCCAAAGGTTTGATTCAGAAAGTGTGAAGACACTGCGCATAGGTCATATAAGCTGTTCGCAGTTAACTGAGCACTTTTGAAAGCTCAGTCTAGGATATACAATACTTTCCTGCCGAAGGCTGTTCATGGTAAAGCGAGCACTTTTGAAACCAACTTCCGAGAAATGTCGCTGCTCCTCTCCTACCTGTGCAATGCCCGTTAGGGCATGCTTACTGGCATGCGCTAGGTAAAGTTGGCAACGACCGAGGGAAAGTAGTTCCACGTGTTGGCATTGAACAATACGTATCAGGTAAACATTTGTGAATACTGAACACATTTGTATTCTTCTCGAAATCCTCCAAGCGAATGCTGGGATGGATTCATACTACAGACGATACCCGATTCCTTCCCCGCTTCTGTCTCTCTGAACAAGATTTTATGAGCATGCATGTAAAAGTTATAGCCTTATGAAATCGGATGACTCTTTTTGATACACGCTGTATTTTTTTTAGGAACTTTGTAAGGTATTATCAATTATATTCCTCAAGTTCGATCTGGATGATTTTTAATGCGAGTTATAGACATTCGTATTAAAATGGATTGTAAATTTTGGAATTCAAGCCCATTAAGTCGATATTTAATTTTTGGTTACGAAAAGTTAAAGATCATGTCAGTTTTTATTATCTGTGACTCATATTTTGTGGCGTGCCTGTATATCCTTTCATTTTACTTACGTTTGTTTACAGCCAGTCTTAGTATACTTTGCCTAGAATATTCTCCGCTAAAGATTTTGAATACTTTCCAAGTTTATACATTTACATAAATATTTTGTAAATATGTTTGAGGTAGAAACTTCACACCTAATACTGCGCTTGTTTATAATTGATAATACGATATTTTGGAAAAGTTAAAGTAAAATTCTGTTTTCCACACGAATTTTTTTAAATGTTTTTACTATTTTGTGCTATAGATTAGGGTGTTAGTATTTAAAACTGAAGTTAATTGTGAAGACAGAATTCATATTTAATACAATGAATAGGATTTACAGTAATTATAAAATATTGGCGAGGGAGGTCCTATTCAATGACAGTGTATGACTGACCTGAACGATACCGTCGCAGTAGGCTGAGTGTTGTGTCGGAAAGCGACGAGTGGCCCGCCAAGCTGCGTCTTGATGGCTTCATCGCGGCGTGAGTCCTCCGACAAACACATTGACAGACAGATGGACTCCGCACAAAGTCTTACCAAGTTTTATACAGAGTGATTATAAAATCACGGGAAGAACATTGAGGGGTGGTAGAGCTCAATAAAACCAACAATTATTGTACAGGAATATATGGGCGGGAGTGACGCGTTGAGGTACAAACACAAAAATAACACATGCCATGCAAAACATTGTTTATTTACAACGTCGCCGCTAAATGCCTTTTTACAGCAATGTTTATAGTAATTGCTCAAAATTGCTACCACCGACAGTAATGCAAGATTGGTAGCTTCGGTGGAGTGATTGGCGAACAGATTCAAATACGCCGGGTATTCCACGCACGCCACCATTGTCAGCCAATCACGCCAAAT
>NQII01015112.1:4162-16770 GCA_002778355.1 Clitarchus hookeri | reverse complement strand
ACTGTAAACAGCAGAGGCATTAAATCTTCTCGCAACTTTGTAGTTTTACTGTCATGCTTATGCACAGCATGGTGTGGGATGTATTAAGAGGTTGCGCACAGCTGGGACTCTGGAACCAGACATACGACCCTGTTCAATATAGTAGTCCATAAAGATGCTGCCTGCAGGGTGGATAACTGAGCAGTCTGCATTCCAGTCTGTGTAATTGATGCATTCCAGACTGTGTAATCGATGAAGTGCCTGAACACAGAATTCCCCAAAATTTGGGCAGGGGTCCTTGAAAGGTAGGGTTACACTATAACGACCAGTGTCATCTCTGCAACATGTGCTCGCAAAGACTTTTTCAAACTTAAGATGATCAGGGTTGCGAGGGGTAGGCAACAGAATCTCCTCAATTACCCAAAACTACCGAACAACATGATGAAGTGTGGGCACGCAGGTTCACAAAGAAATGCTACTCTCATAGGCCGGAAAAGGAACCTTGCNCCAGTGTCATCTCTGCGACATGTGCTCGCAAAGGCTTTTTCAAACTTAAGATGATCAGGGTTGCGAGGGGGAGGCAACAGAATCTCCTCAATTACCCAAAACTACCGAACAACATGATGAAGTGTGGGCATGCAGGTTCACAAAGAAATGCTACTCTCATAGGCCGGAAAAGGAACCTTGCCTATTATCACCCAACCAAGAACGGTGGAAATAGCAACTGGAGGTTTTCCCATTAATGTAAAGTCTGTACACTAAGCACATAAGGAAACAGGTTCGCCTCAATCAAAATGTCAACTTTTCCTGGAATAGAGAAGTGGGGATCAGCAAGATGTAGATGGACCAGATGACTCCGACTGCTTATATTGAGGGGAGCTGTAGGCAGAGATGTAGTAATCTTAGACAGCACAATGCTGTCAAAGACAGTCTAGGGTTATCTGCAAAGACTGGTGCTGATGTGATTATGCACTCTACAACACCTTTAGCTACTTGCACAGGTGCCTGCGAGAGTCCATGCACAGGCAATAAAGTTGTATGTCAAACCAATCCACAATGCTGAGCGTATTCCTCTGTGATGAAACTGGACTGACGCCGTGTCCAAGATCAGAACCGTTGACAACATAACAGTAGATGAATTTCCTGCACCACATTCCGGGGAAGATACCATTGGATAAGACACTTGCTATGGTGCAAGTAATGCAGACAACATATCAATCGGTGGTAGAGGTCGGTCTTCAGGAAAATGAATTGTGATGTGATGTCTGGCACCACTAACATGACAACTTGATTTTGAAGGGCACGTCTTGGATTAGTGGGATGATTGCAAACAATTTAAGCACAGACATGACTTGACGACCTGATAGCGCTCCTTAGGGGCCAAGGTTAAAAGCTGAGGGAACTGATACAGCCTGTGTTCGCTGCCACCATACTGACAACTTGGTGCAGAAGAGCTAGAAGTAAATACTTTTGATAATGGTTGACGACTGAGTAGGAGAGTTATCATTGCAAAATGATGAAACAACTTCCTGGGCCTGGCAATATTTCTGCAGGAAACTGACAAACTCTGACAAAGTAGGCAGCGAACTGCTGTTCATGGTTGTTTCCCACTGTATCTGGAGAGGTACATCTAACTTCTTGCAAAGCATAGGCAACAATATCAAATCCCACTGACGTACAGGTATCTCAAGGGCCTCAAGTGCTGCTACATTTTCAGTGAATATAGTCAACAACTTTCGCAATGATGTGGGTGGGAGAGTCACTTGAAACTAAGGGAGCATCCAACGAAGAGATTACATTCAGAGAAACAATCAACCTTTTGTTTTCAAACAGATGAATAAGCATCTTCCATGCAATTTAAAAGTTTTTATCAGTTATTGGGAGTGCCTGAATAATCCTAAGGGGTTCCCATTTAACAGAAGACTTCAGATAAAACTTTCCAACTGCTGTTAAAACGGGGTGGTCGGAATTGAGTGTGGAGAATAGGTTTTAGAAATTTACCCACTGCTTGGGATCTCCAGCAAATGTTGGAAGCTATATTTTCGGAAGTGGAACATGTAAGTTACAGTTAGAAGCAATGGACGAACTGCCTGGTGGTTTCCGATCTAGCGACTCTAGGAGAGCCATGTTGTCAAAGTCCTCGAGACAAGCTGCATGCGCCTCTGCATCATAGTCAGCTGTGCCTTCGCCAGCAACTACAACCATCAGATAACCAGCTTCGAAGTTTGATTTGACAGCAGGAAGATCATGTACAGTAGCACAAAATAGATTCCGTTGCCTGGGATCGCTAACGACACATTTTGCAAGATCGTGTGACAAACAAAGACGTAACAAAGCTGCCTTGATATCTGCCATGATGTACGGCCACAAAATAATGGGAGAAAATCAGAAACGTTGTCGAACACAAAAGGTAGAAGTGCAGTTGCTGTTTGGTGCCAAATACACAACACACTACATTGCCAAAACCTAACCTCAACATAAACAACAACAGGGTTCTCACCCTGACTTTCAAGACTAACATTCTTAATTTTCCCTGACCATTTTAAAAACTCTTACACCAACTTTTTCCAATTGAAGAAATGGCCTTTACCATCTTCATAGCCATCCAGCTCTCCCTATCTCTTAAATTTTTTTTATAGTTTTTATTTATATTTAAATACAGAACATAGAAAAATCTTTTTGTGGTATCAGGAAAAATAAGTAAAAAAAGTTGGTGTAATCATATAATCAGTAAGATACATTAAGAAACATTGTTACTGACAAGAAATTAACACAGAAAATATTATTAGACTATACAAGCAAAGTCAAGTATTTTGAAAATCAAGAGTTAATGAGCAGAAAAAAATAAATAAAACTATGCAAGCTATAAAGGTGATAACTAATATTAGCATAACCTCTATTGACTGTCAAATTTGTCAAGTTAAACATGTAACTTTACACATATTTAAGAACGTAATGTAGCTTCTTCTTCCTTCTGCTTTCCAAATTTTACAATTTTTCTTTTTTTCCTCCAATTTCTTTATTTTATCTTGTTATTTTCGTTTTTCAGCTCTCATTTGATCTTTTTCAGTCTGATTTTGTCTAGCACATTGAAGATAGTATCCATAGCATTTTCGAGAATTCCTTACATATGTTAACATCATCTGCGTTATATGGATCTTCTGTATAGATCTGTAGTATCTAATTGCATCATATACTTTCCTCTGTGAAATAATACTTCCTTTATATAGGTTTTCAACAACAAGACTTTTATTCACTGAAAAACCACTCTCAACTGTAGCATTACCCTGTGAAAATATTAAACATAATTTCACAATGTGCCACAGCTCATATTCTTGACTGCCAAGAAGAACTGAAGGAAAAAAGTCACCAAAACATTACTTTCAATTTTTGATGCAGAACTAATTTTTCACCGACTCTTGCCCAAATTCAAAAAAATTCACTGACTCACAACGACATTCCCCGACTTTCTCCGACTTTCAAGGTGTAGAGGAACCCTGAACAATCCCACCACAGGATAAACAAGGGCTAAAGCTCACGAGTGCACATGATATTGCAAGCTGCCATAAAATATATACGATAAAGGTGAAACTTCAAAACTTTCATCGTCTAGCACACACACGCTTCCAAATCACTGTTGCGAAGACGTGTTGGGCGCACAAAAGAGTTCACTGATGGTCGCGCGTAATGTAAGACAAAGTACTGTTTGTGGTAAACAAACAAAATGTTGATAAAACTGGCATCTATCTGGCCCGGAGGACCAATGTTTGGGTTTGATGGATGGTAATACTTAAAAGCACACCATTTAAAAACCAGACACGATAAACAATGCTCACTTCTGCGTCATTTTGAGCAGAACAGACTAAAACCTGGATAAATCCAATGAGGCTTCTTCACTGGCGCCATCACCAGCAAAAAGTTGAAGGCGGGAGATTCAAATTTATAAATGTCACCAGTTACACTAGGCATATATATACATATGTACAGCGGTCCCAACACTGTGTATTTTACACATATTTTGGATAATCCGAATTTTCGCAAATCCGAACAGGCCTCAGCACCAATAAGTTCGGATTTCCGGGGTTCTACCGTACTTTTAATTAATCCATTCATTCACAGCAGTGTCAACTTTATTCCTCCCTTCAGCAGTTCAGCCCAGTTTTTCATTATTATGCAGCGCCACAAAAGGTGACCTCTGGGCTAGGCAAATAACATGACTAACGGCAGGACTAGAGAATTTCAATAGTTACCGACCAAAATAAATGCAAGAAACTTAGTTTTCAGCATATTTCCTTCAAATTTTTCAATTTTTAACCAAATTTTTTACTGTTTCCCACAATATTATTTTTGCTTCAGGGAAATTATTATTACTGGGGTTATTTTGTAGAGATTTAACTGTACTGCATTCACTTTATACGTTAATAATAAAAGACTGGGAATGCAAATGCACAATAGACAAGAGTACACTGACCGCAAACTGCCAACTTTCACACGTGGCCTGTGTGCAGTTCAGCTCGTCTGAGTTGTCCATGCAGTCTCGCTCCCCATCACAGCGCCAGCGGGCAGGAACGCACATCTGACTGGACTGACACTTAATCTCGTCCGCTGGAAACAGCGTCAAAGAAAGATTTTAGCCAACTTAAAAATCAAAACCACCATGCAGAAAGGCAAGCAACTGGATAAACATAAAAAATAACATTTGAAGTGTATATGTAAGGTTCACTCAATGCCAAGAGTAAATACTGTCATGCAACTTAATTTAAAATGTGTATTTCCTTACGAGTGGATATGTTTGGGCAACTGATAGCGAGTTCTTGAGAGCCTAAGAGGGTGAAACGAGGTGGATACAGAGCAGTACTGGAATGCAAGGGCAGGGGAAACAGGAGTTTTCCAAGAAAGCCATCAACCAGTGGCAACTTCTGGCAAAATTCCCCACGCGTGAAAATCCAGGAGTGACACCACCAAGAATCAAACCTGGTTTGCCATGATGAGAGCTGAGAACTTTAGCCATTATGCCAAACCATGGCCCACATTCCTTAGGACAATTACCAAAAAATAATGGCATTACTATTTTAAAGCCAACAAAAAAATTTACAGGAAATTGAATATTTGATACATAACATAAAGCTTTCCAATTCTCTCCTTTCTTCCATACTTGACAATACAGACAAGGAGTCTTACCAACATCAGCACTGCCTCAATAAAACAGTAAATAATTAGTATTATCAATTATGTAACATTCGCCAAAGCCACATTCCCCATAAACAAAAAAAAAATATGTTTTACAAACAAAAACTTTGAACTGCACTTGAACAAGAAAATGGGCAAATGTGAGCATGGGATAGCAGTTTTAAGCAAGATACTTACGTTTGCACGTGACTGGGGTAGTATCCTTGTTGCAGTTGACCTCATCTGAATTATCACGACAGTCATCTTCACCATCGCATTTCCAACGGTTCGCAATGCATCGCCCATTTGCACAACGGAACTGGCCATTTGGACAAGACGCATGTGCTGTCCGCAAACACACACACATTAAGATGAAAATATTAGGAATTATACTCGTTAATTAGGAAAAATATTTTATGATTACGAAGAAGACCAATACAAACTTTGTTTTATATGAGACTTAGACTCAACCCCAATAACAATATTTTGAAAGTCAACACTTTCACACATGCTAAGATGTGAAAAACTAGTAGCTGTAATGTAAAGTGAAGTATCATTCTCCTAAGTACACAAGAAACATGCATTATATCAATAGAGCGCTAAAATGAACAGGAGTCAAAAAAGTTACTATTGACCTGTCAACAGTTTGAACAAAATTATGTTCTGCTTTTATATAAATCAGTTTCAAATGGACAACTAAATACATACAAGTTTAACACATTAATAATGGTGATCACTATTCATTGTAAAAAGTTAACACCACTCCAAAGCATAGTATAATTTGTTACTCCGTGTTCAAATAAAAAATCATTTTTTTATAGACATTTTGCAGGACAAAATTTTTATTTAATTGCATAAAATACATTTTACTTTTGGTTGAGTCTCATGTGCACACTACATATAAAAGCACATTTTTGATTTCAACTTTATTATTTTCATTAGTATTCACCCATTACTGATGTATGTATTTCACAGTTACTACACTACTAAACAGTCTTACTCACTGCAATTTTTCTCGTCACTGCCATCAGAACAGTCGTGGTCAAAATCACATTTCCAATATGGTGGGATGCACTTCCCATCGCTTTCACATTGAAACATTGCAGGTGGGCAAGAACTTCGTCTGCAGTTTGTTTCATCAGAACTATCACCACAATCGTCATCGTCATCACATTTCCAGGAATTGGGGATGCAAAGACCATTTGTACACCGGAACTGTCCGCTCGAGCAGGTGTTGGTATCTGTAACGCACAAAAATTGAACTACCATGTAATTCTTTGAGGAATTGTATGGCAAATACTTTTTTCAAGTGGTCTAGTATATTACAGAAGCAAACTTACTAAACCATTGGATGATATGCGAGCCTGGAACCACTGTATCTATGCTACGTAATCAGAAGTATCTGTCCCTCTTCTTTGAAATTTATCTACTAAGCAATTAAAACCTTGCTAGTTCTGACTTTACATCTCTCCCACAACACAAAAAATAACTTGCAAACATTAGGCGTTAAGAAAACATGCAATATTTCAATAAACCAAAATATGTAAATGTCAGCAATTCTGATTTTTTATGTTTTAACTGTCCAGAGATATGGATCCTTTAGTTCATAAGGTGAATTTGTGTGTGTGCATGCACACACATGTAACTTTTGTTCCTGGTAGGCTTCATGGGACTGCCAAACTCTCCCTCCCCCTCCCACTTGCTAAGGCACAGGAGCGAGAAGATGTGCGAGAGAGTAAATACAGTGCAGAATGGTGGTGTAATCAGATTACACTACCCTGTCATTAAACTCAGCCTGAGAGTATCCGAGATGGGCCAATGTTCTGGTGTGCACCGGTATACACCGGTCGAGAAAATTTCCGAAAATCAGGTTATTTATATATTTTTGTTACGAACGCAAATGAATACATTCATACATGCAAAATAACTTTATGATACAGGAAACCTATATTAAATACAGTGATAACATATTTTCTAAAAAACATGCTCTTTCTTTATAAAATACAAATTACGTCTAACCTCTTTCTGCAATGTATTTACACATTTAAAGGCATTAAAGTTTTCTGTTGCATCAAAATGTGGCCATTTGTCTTTCTTTGACTTTACCGTTCACAAATGCTTTACTTATTTACATTTGTGATTGCAAGGTTGTGTTCGAAAATTCATCGGTTGATGTTCCGGTGCACATCCACCAGATCCACCGACGTTTCAGGCCGGTTGAACCGGTGGATAGATTGGTCCAACCGAACTCGACAAAAACATTAGTTTCCGAACGTCCAGTGTACGTTGGTGGATGCACTGGTGAATTTCTGTAAACAAGGATTTAGTAGCTCGACGTCTGCTGTAAAAAAAACTTCACTCGAGTGACGAATCTATCTTTGTTGACTTCACTCGATTTTTCGAGACTCGACCCATCACTATAAAATCACCATCCCAGCCATCACCAGTGATGACCAGGGGTGAGGAATAGATAACGCTGCGAGAGGCACCTTTTGCATTTATCCTCCTACATTGGTAACATTACTTTCTATTAAAATAACATAATAGAAGCATACTCTTTGGGTTTGTGTTACACAAATCAGGACTTGTCAAGAGCACTTCCAGCCAAACACAGTAGTTACTAAACAAGGGCAGGGATGGGATGGTAGTATTCAATACGTCAAATCCCTTGAATCCATGAGATTCGAGGATCCAAGTATTCAAGACAGGATTTTAATGAAAAATATCTATATNACGTCAAATCCCTTGAATCCATGAGATTCGAGGATCCAAGTATTCAAGACAGGATTTTAATGAAAAATATCTATATGACATAACAGATTGAGGTTAGCTTTTCTTTAAAAGCATATTTATATAACAATGAAGCTGTGTTACAACATTTTTAAAGAGACAATGAAAATTAAATATTGTAAGTGGGAAAATATTATATGGAGGAATCTCATGCAAGTAACTAAGATGAAGGCACAGTTTTTGTGTTTGCAGGTAGAAAATGTAAGTGTACTTACACTAAAATTTATAGGACAGAGTAGTTATACCTCTCAAGTTGAGGCAACAACTTATGACCATACTTCATGCAAATGATGACGGTGTAGTTCTCACGAAGGCCATAGCCCAAAGCTATTTTTGAGGGCCAAAACTTGGCGCTACAATTGAAAAGCAGTAGGACGTTGTGACAAGAATCGAAGATGACGTAATAACAGCAGACAAGCCATGAAGACAGATACATATGGATTTTGTGGACCCTGTCACGGAATAAATTTCTTGATTGTAGTAGATGCTTTTTTAAAATGGTCTGAAGTGTGACGCATTGCAAACATGTCGGAAAATGTGATAGGACAGGAGTTGCGCGACATATTTAGTTGCCATGGGTTGCACAATGTGGTGGTGGCAGACAATTGCACGGCATTACGCTCACAGGAACTCAAACTGTTTTTGCACAAAACTGGGGTCAAAAGGTTATGTTCTCCTCCCTACCAACCATCAAGTAATGGCTTGGCAAAGCAAATAGTGCAGACCGTAAAGCAAAAACTTAGGAAGATTATGCAAGAAGATAGGAAAACACGTCTGGCACACATCAAGGACCCCTGCAGAAATGTTGATAAACAGGCGTTTACAGACTGCCCTGAATAAACTTCATCCATCGTCATGGCAAGGAAGACAGGAGACAAAAAGTCAACAGTTTCAGCATGGGGATGCAGTACAGATTCTAAACTATTCACCTGGACACAGATGACTAGCAGGATCAGTCACAGCAGTAGACAGACAGCTAATATTCAGAGTACGGGACGAGTAAGAGCAGGAACATCAACAACCTATCAATCACCACAGGGAGTCACATATACAACAGAGGTCAGCAATGACGCCAAGATCCTGGAAGGCTTCAGGGACAGCAGAGTTCCAAGTCTCCCGGCACATGAAGGTGATGCCCGACCAGACAGCTCACCAATGCCCACTGGATGGGCATAAAACAGCAGTCCAGCCTGCTGAGCCAGCACAACGCGGCATGTCAAGCACCCGGCAGATGTAGAACAGCCAGCGTTGAAGCCCAGCCCAGCCGGTTCCAGAGACTCCTCTCTGTTCAGGGAGTTCCCAGAGGAGCCACGAGCTACATTGGCAGTTAGTGGCAGCGCTGCTCGGCAAAGGTTCCAGCCAAAAAAGCTACAGGACTATGTAATATTTTAGGAGGAGGGAAACTGTTATTTATCTTCCAGTGTTGTGTCATTTCAGTACATGGTGAAACAGTGGTTATGGTTGTTATGTAGGTAACAGTACTGACTGAGCCGGCAGAGTCAGTCTTCGGGCAGCCAGACTCATGTAGGATGCACCATGCAGCGTGTATACAATACATGCCTTGCTACAGGTGTCCCATTAATTGCGGAACTAATGATGTTGCGCTATATACAAAAATTATGCTACGCTTGCATATCATGACTGCCTTTACCTACTACATGCCCCAAATTGTGCTACATGTAACATTATCATGCTACAGTTGGCAACACTGTTTGGCTGTCCTCTGCGATTTCATTTAATGCCCTTCCACGGCTGGCAGGATGTAAACCAGTTGCTTAGCAACCATGATGTCATTGCGCCCTCCCTCTGTGTGCCGACTGGTTTGGAAGTGGAGGGGTGCAGTGTTTCCTCCTCCCCGCTGAGGCTTCGCCTTCTCTGTCTCGCCTGTCGTGAACACACTGCCAGTCGATCATTTGTCCCTGCACTCCCAGCTGATCGAGTGCACACGGGACATTCAAAATTAGGCTTGCATTCGGTGTCATATAATTATCATTTTCAGAAGGTTTGAAAGTTTTGGGTCAGTTTGCATTCAGTGTTGGATTACAATCAATCATGTATGGAATTTTGAGACGTTATATTCTTTATTTAAACAAGTTGAGGTGAAATGTTTTTTAATGTATTATTTATAGTAATACATACCAATAAAGTAATATTTTTTTTAAAAATTCCCATCTTTATTGTGTTTACTAGTTAAAACAGCTCACAGCTTCAACAGTTTACAGATGATGTACAGCAACCATTATACTCAACATGAGTCTAATAAGGTTAGAAGTTGTATTTTATTGATGTACATGTCAAAACCTCATCTACTGAAATCCCAGATGTGTGGAAATTTTTAGACAGTCCCCTGAAAAATTATAGATAGGGAGTCCACTATAGTAATTAATTTAAAAATCATGCAAGTTTTACACCAACAACTATTGAACACAGACTTAACGGGAAAAATGCACTTTCAACTTATTTTTTGGTTTATTGGGGAAAGAAAAGGGTTAGTTTTGATTATTCAAAGTTATTCTCAGGAACTCTGGCACTTCACAAGAAAACAGGAGGTTTACTTTATCCATCTAATGTTCTAGTTTTTAAATGTTGTTTGCAAATACAGCATGATAAAAAAAAGTGTGGTTGGTACTAGTGCATTATTATTCCAGTTTCAATTTTTTCAAACTGATTCAAATCAAGATTTTGAATGAAATAATAAAATATTCATTAATAATTTATAGTTTTCAAATATTCACAGACTACTAGATTTCATAACATTTATTAATACTTTATTTATATTTTAATTAACTTCTTAAAGTTCAGTGCATCTCATGCTGTAAAGTGGGTTTTAAGCCAATTAATACAATTTACCATGGGCTCTTACAACCGACTTAGTAATTCAATTACCTTTTTATTAATAAAAAATATTATTTACTTTTAGTTTAACAACTAACATTAGTTAAAAAAAAAGAGAAATACTAGTCTCAAGAATGAAGAATACAGTCAACTCTAGTTTCTAAGACTCCTGAAATAAACACACTCTTGAAATAAAAACCTTTGTTTGGGGAACCATGGAAAAAATTAATTGAAAAGGTTTTTCCGATAAGAACCCTTTTCTTTTCCTGGGAACCATGAAAGGTCTTACTGTAATATATTTAACACTAAATACAAATAAAGAATATAAACAGAAAAGCATACAAATATGTACTTTGCACACACACTTACCTGATGGGCAGGTACCATTTGCATATGAAGGTTTATTGTCAGCACAAATGCACTTCCCATCTTTATAGGTCATAGAGTCAGGACACTGGCAGACAAAACGCTTCTTTGGCAGGCCCAGGCACAGGTGTGAACACAGAGTACTGTTTGTGGTGCAAGCATTTTCACCCTCCTGTATGCTGTGAGCATAAACCTGTTAGAAAGATAACCATTTATATCACACCACTTGCAAAAATTATTTACAACCATTTTCAGATTACATTTTTGTTTAAAAAAAAACATTTGCTGAATAAATTTATTGCCAAATCAAAAGCTGATAAATTAACTAAAATTAAAAGTAAGGAAAATGAAAAAAAAATAGGAATGCACATTAGGGTAGATCGTTGCATGTATGAAAATTTTTTTTTCTTTTTCGTAATGGGCTGTGCGGGAAAGATGTTCCATTGGCAACACGTTTTAGATACAAAATATTTTTTCGAAATATTAATAAATAATACTGCCCCAAGCCATTTGATTTTTTACAAAAACTTGAAATTCCATGATTTTTAATCTCCTATTCCCAGACACAATTTCAGACTTAAATTGAACAAAAGTATTTGAAATTGCATAAGAAAGAATCTAATTTGACCTATTACAAGCTTCTTTGCGATGTCTTGCATTGGGGAACCCCCGCAACCCCATTAATCCCATTCGTACATAACCTCAAATAGTACCCATTTAACAATAATTTTGGTTGGATGCTTGTCAATTTTTTGTAATAAGTTCGTTGAAATTCCTTGGTGTTTGTGATGGCAGTGTTACGGAGAGATGTTACATGTCCCATATTCGGTCATGCACGTGATTTACTTCTTAATACCTTACCAACATACGAGGACATTATGCTATATTATTTATGGATGTTCACAATAAATCAAATCAATATAAAGATTTAGTGAGAGATACGTGTGCAGAAGTCTTAGAAAAAGTGATTGAAAGGTGGCAACTTGCATCAATACCAGCTATAGGGAATCGCGCTGCCATGAAGAAAATAAAGGCAAATCACGATAAGTATAGGAATTTGTTAAAGCCGTATAGTTCAAGGAAAGAAGTGAAAAGTTATAAGGATCGAATTGAGCGATTTGTGAATGATTCAAAGTGTCTTCTTGACATTTCAGCATGCAAATGCAAGTGTTTTGATTCGTGTCATTGTGAAAAACATCTCAAAGTACCGGTCAAGGAAAGAGAGTTTTTGGTGGATCAAAGGAAAGAAAGAAAGATGGCAATAGGTAATACCGATTTTAAAACGACCAGTAAACATCAGAGAAGTATTAGTCACAAACGTAGATTTGAGGAATATAAAGAAACAATTACCAGTTCTTTAATCTCAAAACAGCCTATGCCATTAACCAGCGACGCACAACCCCAGACACTTCGACCCCAAACAACAACACCGCAGGCACCACAACAACGAACGCAACAGACAGATTTGG
>NQII01015111.1:4839-16851 GCA_002778355.1 Clitarchus hookeri | reverse complement strand
AAAAAACCCTTATAGTTCAGCCTGAACGATGTTATTATATATTTCAGATTTTCCAGAATATATTCTAAACGATGTTACAATCATTGCATCTATACGAAAGAAAACAATTTCTTTTTTACAACTAACTGCAAATGCTGTCTAAACAGTTCCATTTCACTTCCAGTAACACAACAAATCACAAGAAGACAGAAGGCGGATTGGAATCGAACTAGCCTACAACGCTGAAATGCATTTACATTTCTGGCACCGCCATTGGTCATTAAGTTAGTGACCAGCACAACCGGGGCCTTAAATTTAGATATTTTTGATTACCAAAGGACTTATTTGTGGTATAGTAGTATTTGAATATTTTTATTTGAAATAAAATCAGATGCTTGTAATTTACCTTGTGAGGCAGTGCTTGTATAATGTTGTTCTACCAATGTCTACTTTGATAACGCTTGTGTTATAGTTCCTTGCAGAGTGTGATTAGCTGTCCGTATATCAGCCGGGAGTCGTGTCTGAGAAGTAGTGCAGTCGAGTAGCCCTGCAGCAGGACTGCACTGGAGCACCAGCTGTGGAGGAGGACACGTGCCAGTAACATCAACGTCTAGTTGAGGTTTCGTAAAGTAGTTTGGCTAAAAGTGTGTCGCTGCTTTGAGTGGTACCGGTTACAATAACGTTGCAGTTCGAAATGAAGTCTGCGCACATAGATGTGAAATCGCTTCTCGTCTGAGTTAGTGTTTAGGTCTGCTGGATGTTTTCTCCACAATACGAGCATTTGTTGCGGATTTCGTGGTATTTATTGTATTTGTTAGCACTNATGTTTTCTCCACAATACGAGCATTTGTTGCGGATTTCGTGGTATTTATTGTATTTGTTAGCACTCCAGACTATGTGGTAAAATTCCGTTTATGGTAGTGTGTAATCTAATTATCATTGCTACCAAGTGGTTCTTCTTAACTAAATGATGCGCCTTAATTGCCGAGGGAGTACTGCAGCTTCTACTGCTACTTGAGGTGTAGTGGAATATTTTTTCTGCCGGCCTCTAACGTTCATTCTTAAAGTGATTGTNCAGCTTCTACTGCTACTTGAGGTGTAGTGGAATATTTTTTCTGCCGGCCTCTAACGTTCATTCTTAAAGTGATTGTATGTCATGAATGCCTTGTTGTTAATTGACCCAAGTAAAATATGTTTACCTTCCACGAATGCTTCCGAATTGTAACCTAATTGAATGTTCCAATATTACATTAAATAATATTGCATTTCTTGTTAGGGTATGTTAATTGGCACAGCAAAATTGTTTATGTAATATATATATATATAATTCATAAATTGAATAATATATATTTAAGAATGTATGATTTGTGGTTAGTTTATTACTCTTATCCACTTATATTTATTTTGTTAATGTTACAATAACAATCAAATGCATTTTATTGCCATGTTTGACTTTAAACGTTTATCTTTAATTAAAACAAATTTCACCTATAAAACATTCTAGATTGTAAGTTTGGCATTATAAAATTATATTTCTTTATAAAATAATTTTCGGTAATATTGCACAAAGTAAATAATTTGTACATTTTGGAATATAGAATTGAGGAAATATAATTGCATTAATAATAACAAAATTTTGCAAGCATCAATTCGGTGCATGTAATACAATGTATGGAATCAATCGTTCTTCCTTTTTTCACTTTGATTATGTTGTCGTTTAAAGATACTGCATCAAGGTAATGTACAATATATATACATTTATTTTTCATAACATTCTATCAAATATGCATATATGTGACCCACAATGTCAGTTGCATATTTACTTAGCATTATACTGGTTTAAGTTGTTTTTGAAGGGCCATATAATAAATCTGCAGGGACTTTTTAAATTAAGTTGTATAATTCTAATTGACTGTGCCAATTTATATATATTGTTAACATAATGTATTGATTAATTTTATTATAACAGATACACTTGTTATACCTTAATTGTTAGAACTTTTAATGTACATATAAATCTAATTCCGATTACTTCCTTGGGAAATTAACCGAAAAATATTTTCTTAGAAATTTTGGGCTGCAATTATTTATTTGTGTATAGATTAATCATGATCTGTTTGTTATGTTTTAGGTTTACTGGGAATAGATGATAATGCCAAAGAAGCCGATTGGCCATTTTTTAAATTTGTATAATCTTTATTCATTAAAATTGTGTTGAATTTATTTCTTGTCATAATTATTTATTTNGTGTATAGATTAATCATGATCTGTTTGTTATGTTTTAGGTTTACTGGGAATAGATGATAATGCCAAAGAAGCCGATTTGCCATTTTTTAAATTTGTATAATCTTTATTCATTAAAATTGTGTTGAATTTATTTCTTGTCATAATTATTTATTTNAAATTTGTATAATCTTTATTCATTAAAATTGTGTTGAATTTATTTCTTGTCATAATTATTTATTTGTTTTCTCCTCACGCAAAATTTATAAGTTTTGGTCCATAAAAGTACTTAAAAGCATTTTCCTAAAATAAACTTGATTAAATGTTTCTATATGTTTTATAATTTTAATTGATTTTACCAAAAAATATTTTAATTTTTATTTTTTGCCTGCCAAATATAGTTATAAAAAGGCGAGNATTTTAATTGATTTTACCAAAAAATATTTTAATTTTTATTTTTTGCCTGCCAAATATAGTTATAAAAAGGCGAGGGTTCTTAAATTATAGAGCTAAGAACTTTTTAGCATTATTATTCGTACATTTCCTTAATCTCCTTANAGGTATGTTAATTGGCACAGCAAAATTGTTTATGTAATATATATTTATAAAATTCATAAATTTAATAATATGTATTTAAGAATGTATGATTTGTTGTTAGTTTATTACTCTTATCCACTTATATTTATTTTGTTAATGTTACAATANTGTATTTAAGAATGTATGATTTGTTGTTAGTTTATTACTCTTATCCACTTATATTTATTTTGTTAATGTTACAATATCAATCAAATGCATTTTATTGCTTTGTTTGACTTTAAACGTTTTTCTATAATTAAAACATATTTCACCTATAAAACATTCTAGATTGTAAGTTTGGCATTATAAAATTATATTTCTTTATAAAANACTTATATTTATTTTGTTAATGTTACAATAACAATCAAATGCATTTTATTGCTTTGTTTGACTTTAAACGTTTTTCTTTAATTAAAACATATTTCACCTATAAAACATTCTAGATTGTAAGTTTGGCATTATAAAATTATATTTCTTTATAAAATAATTTTCTGTAATATTGCACAAAGTAAATAATTTGTACATTTTGGAATAGAGAATTGAGGAAATATAATTGCATTAATAATAAAAAAATTTTGCAAGCATCAATTCGGTGCATGTAATACAATGTATGGAATCAATCGTTCTTCCTTTTTCACTTTGATTATGTTGTCGTTTAAAGATACTGCATCAAGGTAAACATGTTATTAATATGTAAATAAAAAGATAACATTCTATCAAATATGCATATATGTGACCCACAATGTCAGTTGCTTATTTACTTAGCATTATACTGGTTTAAGTTGTTTTTGAAGGGCCATAGAATAAATCTGCAGGGACTTTTTTAATTAAGTTGTATAATTCTAATTGACTGTGCCAATTTATATATATTGTTAACATAATGTATTAATTAATTTTATTATAACAGATACACTCGTTATACCTTAATTGTTAGAACTTTTAATGTACATATAAATCTAATTCCAATTACTTCCTTGGGAAATTAACCGAAAAACATTTTCTAATAAATTTTGTGCTGCAATTATTTATTTGTGAATGGATTAATCATGATCTGTTTGTTATGTTTTAGGCTTACTGGGAATAGATGATAATGCCGAAGAAGCCGATTTGCAATTTTTTAAATTTGTATAATCTTTATTCATTAAAATTGTGTTGAATTTATTTTTTGTCATAATTATTTATTTGTTTTCTCCTCACGCCAAATTTATAACAAAACGAGGTATTTTCATGAATTTTCGNTTTTTGTCATAATTATTTATTTGTTTTCTCCTCACGCCAAATTTATAACAAAACGAGGTATTTTCATGAATTTTCGTAAAAGGATTTTATTTCTTGATTAAATGTTTCTATATGTTTATAATTTTAATTGATTTTACCAAAAAATATTTCAATTTTTATTTTTTGCCTGCCAAATATAGTTATCAAAAGGCGAGGGTTCTTAAATTATAGAGCTTAGAGCTTTTTAGCATTATTATTCGTACATTTCCTTAATCTCCTTAGCAGTTGTGAAGTTTATGACATTAATAATCAGCAGTTTGAAACGAAACCAATAATCAAAAGTAACTTTTAAGAAATTAGGGTAACAATATTGGTGTTTTTCATGTTCTGAGGGACATTGTAAATAGTTTCTACATAATTAATTTCAAAAATTTTAAACAGTTATGCATAAAACATTAAAAATTTTACTTACTGAATTTTTGTCAAAATTGTACTAGACCATTCATGCTCCTTTATATTGTGATAGATTGCCTATTTGTGTCCGGCAATTGTCATTTGTCGAAGCTGGCATGATTTTTCACCTTATTACGGATGTAAGGAGGGATCTCGCCTCATGTGCTACTTGATTTTACGATTTGGTATAATTTGTGTTTGATTTGTGTTTCATGATGGCAATTAGATGGATTTACCGGTTAAGAAAAAGGAGTTGGTTGTAAGCCTGAAAGATATATGTCACGAGGTGGCAGATATGATATCTGTCCATTAAGAAGAGTGAGTGAGTGAAGAGAATTGGGCANGAAAGATATATGTCACGAGGTGGCAGATATGATATCTGTCCATTAAGAAGAGTGAGTGAGTGAAGAGAATTGGGCAGCTCTTAACATCGAGGTGATGAGAGCCGATGTGGTGAAGATAGGTGAGTTTGGAGCAGTTTCATCCGGCACGATACCCACATGCGAAAATTCAGTAGTGTCCCAGCCGGGAATCGTGCCCGGTTCACCTAGGTTGGAGGCGAGTAGTCTAACAACTAAACTACCGTGGCTCTGCATTAGGAAGCAGTTGTCTGCTTATATAAGAGTTAGTTTGGAGCAACAAAAAGTGACAGCTAGCAGAATTGCTGCCAAGGTATTTTTCATCGTGGGAGAAGTGTGTAAAAGTTATGATACCATAGAATGTGTTAGATTTTTATTACATGATTTGAATACACAACATTTAATATTTAATTAAAATTTTAATTGCCGTTAATTTATTCCGAACATTGTGGAAAGCAATTCAGGCAATTGTTCCTAAGTAAACCGTCTTGGCTCTTGATTTTCAAACAAAGTTAATTGGGAAATATTTTGAAAATATTAAGAAACATGTGGAATAAATTCAGCTCTCGAATAAGGGTTAAACGGTATTTTCTTAGATCACGTACTTGTGTTTTTCTTAAGCGACATGAAAGTTTGAGTGAGTTATTACAGAGTATTGTGGACCAAGTAATTTTATGGGGGTTAATTTAGGGGAAATTTCTCGTTATATATATATAGTAATAACTGACATGGCTCCTAGGGGTAAACAGCAATGTTATTTTACATATTTCTTAATAACGAGGTTTAACCGCAGTAGTTGACTACTGAATTTGATAATGTTATGAATGTTACTACGCAGGGTCATTTTCTACTCTAAATGTGTCCTAAATTATCTCGAATGAAAATTCTGGATATAAATCTAGAGGACTAAGAAAAAAGATTTGTTGCAGTTGCCTTTAAATATACTTTCCACACATTATATATAAATAGATAAATACTTTAAATAATTCGAATTTTACACACGAAAAATATTTTTGTGGTCAAGATGAGAAAGACGCGCCCTAAGAGTTTGTTATTCAAGGAACTCTTGATGTGGTAAAAGTTCGCAGGTTTTATTTAATGGTCGGCGACGAAAAATGTAAGCCCTTTTCGGTAAAGATGGTATTCACAGTTAAGTAGGTAAACATTCTGTAAGCAAGTTGATAAAAAGCGTCCAGAATGCAGAGTCGGAAATCAGTTTAATGGTGGCTCATGGAAAAGTTATGAGGTTTAAAAAAATATATTTTATAATTCGTAAGTATTCATATACTAATAATTATAAGATGTTTCCCAATTATATCAGTCACATTTTAAGAGGTTGACATTTTTAAGATTATCAAAAGAAGGTGTGTGCAGCTTATACGGGCCAGTAAGGATACCACAGGACTGCGCCAGAGAGCCGTGTAGTCAGGCCGTGTGTTGANTATCAGTCACATTTTAAGAGGTTGACATTTTTAAGATTATCAAAAGAGGCCGCGTGCAGCTTATACGGGCCAGTAAAGATACCACAGGACTGTGCCAGAGAGCCGTGTAGTCAGGCCGTGTGTTGAGAGGCGAGGCGACATCAGGACTGTGTGGCGGCCTAAATATAAGGCGAACACGCAACAAGTACGGGGCGTGTGTGTCCTTCCGCCGACTGCGACAACCTTAGGTGCAGCCGGCCATGAGGAGGACAACGAGCTGCGGACAAAGACTGTGTGCGAGATGCCGCTATCAAGATGCGTACTGCGTAGCTGAGACAATTATCCAGCGGTGAGTGAATACATGGTCCAGGCTGTGAGACGGGGCGTGGTGGCTTGATGCTTTACCGAGGCAGTTAGATATAGCTTATCTGAAACTGTCAATTATCCTATGAGATTGCTACAGTTAACACGGAGCTCCTAAAGGGCAAAAGAGTAGTGAGGATTTGTGAGCTAATTATTCAGCCTGTATCTAACTAATTCTTCGTGTGAACACATTGTAGCTTCAATACTTGCTTATTATTTCACTAGCTGTGCCCGCGGCTACACTCGCGTGGTCTGCAGATTGTTTATGATTTTTCAAAATATAGTTGAATTACTTAGCGTTAATCGTCTGCACATATTATAAAACTCAACGTCTCTCTGTCTGTCTGTCTGTTAGTGCGCTTATCACTCGAGAAACACTTATCCGATTTACCTGTTTGTTTTAATTATTTTCTCTGGCCAGGTGTTAGTATATATTTTGTTACGTAATGTAACATAGGGAATAATTGGTGACGATAATAGTGAATCAAGTCGGAAAATTGTTTTGCTCTCTTGCAATACGCTGTCTAAACCGTTAAATATTGAACAATATCGTGTAACAAAAAATTTTGTAGAATAAAAATACCTAAAAAAGATCTCCGCTGTAGCATATATCTATCTATAACAGAGAAAAACTGATAAGCATTGCGGTGGTGTGCAATTATAAAATATTATAGAAGTTTCCCTGATTTAGTCATTGTTGACTGTTGAATATACTGTGTTATCTGGTATTAATATGCCATGATTTTTTATACTTTTTTCTGATAATGTCTGCACTTACTTTTCATTTTCAATGAGTGCAAGGTGAAAAACTTCGTCATTGAATGTTGTTTGTGAATTAAATGGTAAAAAACGCTTATTAGTATTTTTCTGTTATAGATAGATATATGCTACCACAGAGTTTTTTTTAAGGTTTTTTATTCTACACATTTATTGACTACATGTTATGGATACATCTTGAACAGTTTGGACAGTGTATTGCAAGAGAGCGCGCTGGCAGAAAACGTTATTCCGACTTGATTCACTATTATCGTCACTGCTTATTCCTTATTTATGAAATGCGTTGTTTAATATATGATTTTGGACCCCAGAGAACATAGCTATGAAATAAAGAAAAAAACACGTAAAATCGGATACGTGGTTCTCGAGTGATTTCACGTGATTGTCTGTCCGGCTATCTCTCTGCAAATCAAAATATTATTGTATAGACAATGCTCATCCATGTTAGGGCATGAATTAGAATCTGAAGGCAAGCGATAAACCAGGGTTGTTACATAGTAAACATATGGGTGGGCATAGTTGTGGTGGGGGGGGAGTAATGGCAGTTCGGGGAAGAACAAGGTTGAAAGAGGAATAGAGCAAAACGCATTACCGAATAGTAATGAGTTTCCGCAAGTGTGTCCTCAAGCATTGTGATTGCGTGAAATGCGTGCAACAATAGTTCAACTGCAGCAACCACGGAAACAATAATTAAAAAGAAACTGTAAATGAGACGATCTATGGGAAAACATAAATCCGTTATTTGCTACTCCACTGTTTTGTTGCCATGTCAAGCGGAATAAAAGTAAAAAAAAAATATTGTCGTGAGCATAGTGCAAATCTCTTAAAAAAATATATTGTGTTTCTTATTTACATGTAAATATAAATATTTTAAACAGTGTTATACTAAATATGGGCTATAAGATTTACTACTCTTAACTGTACTGAATATTTCTAATTCCCGTATCTATCGTATCTATAATTATTTCGGAGTTACATATTTTACAGACTCCCGAAATAATTATTTTTGTTATTTTTTATTAAGATAGTCTTACTATTGTGATTTTATTATATTTTCGATATACCTGTCAAAGTTAAAAATTGTTTCGTCAAATTAATCTACACGATTAACAATTAACTGAGTGACCACTTTCCTCTTGTCCATACAGTATTTGTATTTTTTTTTACAAAATGTTAATAAAAAATTTTTTACGTTACTATGAATTTTCATTTCATTTTAGTCAGTTTTAAATTATTTCTTATATGAATTTCTTTCTCCTCTGTTAAAACCAACTTGTAGTGTAGATTACATTTTTATATTCGAAAAGGTATCCTTAAAGTAAAAATTTTTAATATTACAGTACAATCATTTGGAAACAAAATAAATAAAATATACCTTAGATAACATTAAACCACTCAAAATGCTACAGCTATTAAAACCTACGCTTAGACACTGGATTTACAACTGGAGCTGAAGGTTCAGTAGTATGTCGCGAGATATATTCAAAATTCATACCCCTGCAGAAAATTNACAACTGGAGCTGAAGGTTCAGTAGTATGTCGCGAGATATATTCAAAATTCATACCCCTGCAGAAAATTGAACCCAGGCCAACTGATTGTTATATTGTAAACACATATCGTGTTTGATGACTAAATTCGATGCCTGATAATTCACTTCAGACACAAACTCCTATAAACTTATCAACCCATTACATAAAAACCATGCCACCTACAACAAAGCGGCTATCTTCACGTAAATTTACTTTCCTTTCTCTAAATTTTATACGTTTTTATTCTACATCTTTCTCTTCAAACAAAATGCATTTGTCCATCTTATACTTTGTATTGCAAATATAACAAAATTAAAACAAATTTTTTATAAATATGTATTTTTTTGCTGTATTNCAAACTCCTATAAACTTATCAACCCATTACATAAAAACCATGCCACCTACAACAAAGCGGCTATCTTCACGTAAATCTACTTTCTTTCTCTAAATTTTATACGAAAAATAAGATGTAGAAAGAGAAGTTTGTTTTACGTTTTGTACATCTTATACTTTGTTTTGCAAATATACCAAAATTAAAACAAATTTTTTATAAATATGTTTTTTTTTTGCTGTTTTACGATATTTCTAATGATTGACTGGTCAGTGATGGCAACAAAAAGAATGCGCGTCACACCCCAAAATAAACAATGTGGTTTTAATGAGTGGTTTTAGAGAAACGGCGTGATAATTATACAGGTTTTTCGCGCACTTCCAGTGCATTATTCNGTGGTTTTAATGAGTGGTTTTAGAGAAACGGCGTGATAATTATACAGGTTTTTCGCGCACTTCCAGTGCATTATTCCCTTGTCAGCTCCTCTGCCTGTACTGAGTAAGTGGATTANTTTTTCGCGCACTTCCAGTGCATTATTCCCTTGTCAGCTCCTCTGCCTGTACTGAGTAAGTGGATTAAGTTACACTGCGTGCCTTCAGCTGGTACGACGTGCAGCCCAACAGCAAGGCCTCTCCACATTTCTAACTTTATATAACCTGCTCAGTTGAAACCCATACATTAATTAATTGAAATAAAAATATTTTGAAACTTGCCTTGATATAGCTAGATTCACAAATTGTTTTGGGAAAGTTCCCGAAAGGAATAAAATTTCTTTGCAATAATTATAGGAATTTCAAAGAAATACAATCAGATAAATACATATAAATTAATGAACTGGTACGGGCTTTTGGGGGACGTAATTATTAACATTCTGTTGAGCAAGTGTGGGATAATGGCTTACAAAATTCTGGCAACAGCGGTAAACTGGTGCGCTCTACGTTTTATAAGTGTTCACATTCCAAATTACAGGTTTTTAGTAACATCGTTGGTGCTTTCAGATCAGAAGCTATAATTACACCGATTACTTCAACGTACCATTCATCAGCATTTCTAGTAAAAAAAGAGGATTTAGGCAAATCTAGATGTGCTTTAGAATATCATCCAAGTGTGTTGCGACCTGAGAGCAGACAATATGCGGCGTTGAGGATTCAATGGCGCCATTCAGAATGTATCAGAATACCATTTATGGTAACTTATTGAGGACAAGTTGTATCAAGGATGTTATAAAGGTTATTGACGAATATCAATTAAAAATTTTTAAAAACATTTTGTACATATAATTGGTGTTTTTTTAAATACTTTGAGCAGAATCTATAATCTTGATTCTAAACAACTTCCTTTCATACGACAAGCAGGTTTTACGGTTAACACTGAGAAGACATGTTGGGGGCGACTGGGGGTACAATTTCGTAGGTGCATATTATAAAATGGTCAAATGCTTATTATCGAGTATATTGCTTTCAAAAATATTTTCCTGAACATAATATCAATAAGGATAATTTTTGTGGAATCATATTACCTTTTGCNAGGTTTTACGGTTAACACTGAGAAGACATGTTGGGGGCGACTGGGGATACAATTTCGTAGGTGCATATTATAAAATAGTCAAATGCTTATTATCGAGCATATTGCTTTCAAAAATATTTTCTTGAACATAATATCAATAAGGATAATTTTTGTGGAATCATATTACCTTTTGCGAAGTTTATAGAAGGTCATGTAGAGTTGTGTGTGCCCCTTGGTAAGTTAGAAAAGAAGGAGGGAAGAGAAGATTAAAAAAAGCTTTAATAAATTCTGAAGTATGCTTCCCCTCACCATCCTTGTTGGTTGTACCGGCTTTTTCTAAAAGAATTTTTCTCGAAGCGGATGGTTTTAGTTTGGCTTTGTGGACTTTATCGCCATAATAATACAAGAACGAGTTAAAGTCTATTGCCTATGTGAGCAAAGCCATCTCTAGAAATGGAAAAATAATTCACAGTGCATAAAATAAGGATGTAATGACATGAGTATTTGTTTTGAACGNTACAAGAACGAGTTAAAGTCTATTGCCTATGTGAGCAAAACCATCTCTAGAAATGGAAAAATAATTCACAGTGCATTAAATAAGGATGTAATGACATGAGTATTTGTTTTGAACGCTTTAATAGCGATTTTGTTTCACTAAAAAAAAAAAAAAATAAATAAAGCTTTTCCTGTTATTTTTACGTAGCAGATGATTCACGACATGAACTTTAAGATTAAACACATGGGAGGTAAACCTGAAACGTAGTAAATTTGGGCCATATTAATAATTGTTTACTCTTAATGCTGTTTCAAGACGTAGTCTGTTTCCACGTTTATTATTTCTCTTTTGCACATTAATTATTCAGTAATTATTAAAATTCCAAAAAAACCAAAACGTTGTGTAAATATTTTCTTTACAGTCTTTTTTTTTAACGTGTTCAGAAGGCCATACTTTCTGAGCAGTTGTTGATTTAATGCCATGGTAACTTATTGACGTGATGATTAGTTATTGCCTCTAGCACTCTCATGATTGGTCAGTTTTCGACGGTGTTTTTTAATCAAGTTTTTGGAATGAGAATTTTAACTATATTGTTTTACGACGACAGGACGCTGACCTGTGTGGGTTCAGCCCACAGGGATTATTAATTTAGTTTTAATATAAGGACAGGAGTTCGCAGCTGTAGCAGGCCGTCTTGAAGGAGACGAAGACGCGAGAGCAAGAATAGGAAGAAGCAGGCCTGTGTTGGTCGCCGCCCGTGTAGGTTTATATGTATAATTA
>NQII01015110.1:0-16547 GCA_002778355.1 Clitarchus hookeri | reverse complement strand
TATGCGTATTACAATTTGCCGCCCTGTGCTTCTCCGTGTCTCGTGCTACACCCACAGCTGTTCTTAGAAAGTGTTATGTTCCGTTGAACACCATTGGCTATAAGGCCAGTTGGTATTCGTGTCTCACCATTTCCACAATCGTTTCTAGCATGTCTTCCTCCGGGAGATGTGGATAATGTCTGTCGGCTAAAATTATCATTCATCTTATGAATATCTCCAGGTCTGAGGAGGCGCCTTGTTCCTCAGTAAACATTGCGNGTCGGCTAAAATTATCATTCATCTTATGAATATCTCCAGGTCTGAGGAGGCGCCTTGTTCCTCAGTAAACATTGCGATCTGTAGTTTAATCGTGGTATACGTGTTAGCATATCTGGCCATAAATTTGAAGACGAATTGTCCCCAGAACATGTTGTATTCTGTGGCGGACCACCATGCTTTCGCTTCACATAGTAGTTGGTTCCTGATAACACTCGCTCACTCTTCCTCGCTAACCCCATACCATTGTAATCTGGTAGTGCTCTCTTTGAGGAACGCTCGTGCACCCTCAGCTGTCTGGCCGGGAAAGTTTGGGAGTGTCTGGATTTTGGCGGGTGTCACGTTATTCTGCCTGGTTAGGCTTGTCCTGTACTCAGGAGCTATTGGCCCTGGTGTATCGAACTGTGTCCCGCCGACTCCTTTCATTCCCTGCCAGGCGGGCATGGGTGGCACGAGTTCCATTCACTGAGTTTATTGGTTATGTAATCTGTATTTGACTGTGTACTTTTGTTGACACTTTTTGCACTTGACTGTTCCCTAGTGGACCACCTGTCATTCCCCTGCAGACACACATGTGGGGTGAAAACTCGTGTTACACTCTTTGCATTATATGCACATCTTTTGGGAGTTCACACAATATACTGTCCGACCCATTGAACCCTGGTTGTTGTTTCGGTACTCACTGGTTTCTTGCTTAAGCTCATTCTCTGGGTTTTCTGGCTGGCATGTTGTCTACTACTCCATGCATTGCAAGCATTGGAACTGCTGGTTTCGCAAGTAATCCATTCTGTGTGGTGTAAGCAACTTGTATGTTTTATGTTTTGGCATGTAACACAGCGCAAGGTGTCTGTGCCAACTACTGCACACGTAGATGGCGTGCAGCGGTAGGTGACAGCTGTGGAAGCGAGTGGAGGCAGGAATTATGCTGCATATTCGGCCAATGGGCACCTGCATATCCCTGCGCAAATGTTGTATTTGTCGAAGCGATCGAATTTTCTGGGTTTTCCGCAAAGATCATACTTTCAAACGGTGAGTGGAACCGTTGAATTGTACTCCATTTCTCAACAGTATTTTGTATGTCACGCGACGCAATAGCCCGGTCTTTACATGTCATCGCGGAACCTCTTCCCAGAAGTCAGCAGTATTTACCGTTCGCGGGCTCCTTATGCATTTGGAGCGTATCACCTGGTCAAGCTGTTTACCACATCGCTGTCGACCGAAATCGTGCGTACTTGATGAGCTGTCGGCTGTGATTTCAGTGTCTAATGTCCTGCGCGGTCCTGACCTATGTTACAAAATGGCAGCATGGACCGTGTTATTCCTGGTCAAGCAGCACAAAAGGAGAATTGTAAGTCCGACTGTCCTTCCTTCCCCAGATTTGCAATCACGTGTTTTTTACAGATTATTTTTGCCACACCAAGTTGGGCAAGCCATTTAACGTTATCCTGAGGGGTCGGGGATAGTGATACAGATAACGACTGGCCACTATATTTTAAAAAAAGTCAAAATATTACACAATATTCCTATTTAGAATAGAATGTGCGCCAGATCACTGAGTGAGCATGAAATCACAGTTCTCATGACCGTGGGCCGAACGACCATGTGGCTGTATCCCCTGATGTAAACTGTACATATTTATAGGAAAACGTTATATAAAAACGGGGTATTTGCGATCCCCAGCACACCTTAGTATTACCTTTTTTCCCATAAATGAAGGATGCCTCCTTGAGGTATCGATGACGTCCTGGGTAGGGCCAGGACCCAAAATACAACACAATAAGAACTCACAAGTTTCGGTTAATCAAGTAAATTTCATTGAATGCATTTATATGTAGGAAATTCAAATTAAAGCGGGCCTGACTCACAAGGCCTGCCAGTGGCCGTTACTCTTCAAAAGGGCCAAGAATGGCGCGAAAACTTATAAGAGTTATTAAAACTCCTGCGTAGATCAAATCAGCTGACAGAGGGGTGCTGTGAACAGGGGGAAGACTCGGTTAACTAAATAAAAGGTTGCAGTGATTAAGTAAAGCTATTGCAGTTAAGTGTTCCAAACAAAGTATGAAAGTTCCCCATGATGCGCTGCACGTGCAGCACCTAAGCATAAGACCCATGGAATCAGACTGCAGGAGATGGCGTGCGTCAGCTGAAGCATGGCCGAGAACTCACCCAAGTCCACTATGTAATGTTTTTAACTGTCTCTACTAACATAGAAATTAACAAACATATACATTATACACTGAAATGATCTGAGCGAGTTTTCTTAATCTGGCAGACAGATAAGAGTTCTTAATTAAGTAGTTATTTATATAGAAACATGATTAACACCACGGAACGTCTCGTACACCCTTTGAATCCAGACAACGCAATTGGGACACTCTACAACAGGAATGGCCAGGTTAAAAGAAAGACTAATTATTTCCATTGTCAGTAATTGCGTTGATTAGACACACAATTGCACTCGGACAATTTTATATAGCACTTCAAATACCCTAGCCTTGCTACTCTTCACTTAATTAAATATGCATGTTGCGACTGTGGGCCAATAACATGATGATATGCCCAATAGCAGACCACTATGGAGTGGTCCACACCAAAGTTTAGACACAACTTTTGTGACGTCAGAATGATAAAGGTTATGTTAGGTACACAAAACATAAAAAACAATAATATAAGGAAATAATTTTTTAAATTTTCTTTGTTTCTGAACACTATATTTGAGGATTCAAATACAGTGTTTGGAATTGAGGTAGGATGTAGAAATACAGGTTAGCCGGCTGGTAGTGCGCCATACTGCCCGCTACCAAGAGGTGGCTGCTTGAGGAGTCATGTTGTGTCGGATAGTGACTAGCGTGCTAACTTGGGGCCTGCTGTTACCATACTGCTTGTTACCTATCATTTCTGAAGCAAAAAAAGTGTATTATAAATAATGAAACGTGGTTTAGTATCCGGAAATATTTGTTACCTAATTTCTCAACATTGCGATTTATTTATGAATAATGTAGTTAATTTATCACAGGCATCAAGCACGGCACGTGACTTAACAGTACGCTCACTGCAGTCTCAATCTAACAATTTTGTTATTCTTGTGAATGTAATAACTATTCCATATTTCAATTTCCGACTTTGAATCCAGTAATCGTAAACATAAATTCAGATAAAATAATACGTACCTCAACAGAACATAAAAACAAATAAGTTTTAACATGGGATATAGGTCTACTGTTGTTTTGAACATCACATTTGTGAGAAATGAGACACATTCTTACCTTTGTGATTTTACACCTCTTATTTAAAGTTCCACACAACAATGGGAGTTGACTTAATCAAGAACCATATCGGTTTGTACTCATGGCAATAAGTCCGACAACATATTCACAAAGTTGCCTTCCATTTCATTGCTAATTATTAGGAATGTGCTGGGCTGGCCACCAGCATNATAAGTTTTAACATGGGATATAGGTCTACTGTTGTTTTGAACATCACATTTGTGAGAAATGAGACACATTCTTACCTTTGTGATTTTACACCTCTTATTTAAAGTTCCACACAACAATGGGAGTTGACTTAATCAAGAACCATATCGGTTTGTACTCATGGCAATAAGTCCGACAACATATTCACAAAGATGCCTTCCATTTTATTGCTAATTATTAGGAATGTGCTGGGCTGGCCACTGGCATGTGACTAGTGACGTCAATGCAATGAGAGAGTGTTCTGTCTACATGTGACAGTGGCCGCGAAAGTTACTAATTTAATACTAAAATAACTTCGTCAAAACCGATTTTTATGCAACAAATTGCACATTTTAATTTTCATACGCATATACAAATGTGTTTGTATCATTTTCAACTATATTTGCGATATTTGCATGTTGCCTATTGGTTCACATTTAATTTAGAGTATACTGCTCTCTGTTGGCACAAAATAGAAACAACCTACACAAACCAAAAACAACCATCACCAACAACGGTCTATTGGGGCCATCATCGGAGAAAGTTGTAAGTAGAGCCAAATAGTAGAGCATAGACAAAATATGAGGTGGACCACTTACTCCTCCTTTGCACATGTACCTGCTGACCTACATTAGATCAACACAACTGCTAACATCACATGGACAACACTGCAGTTTATCATTTAGGACTAGTTACAAATAATAATAATAATAACCAACAATTGGACTACCATCCGGTGGCGAGCTCTCTCATATATCCCTTACCCGACCAAACTCCACATCCAGGCCCCTCCTGAACTTTACAACCCCCCTCACAGATACAAATTCCGCTGGCAACACATTCCACTCCCTCACATGCATAGACTGCCTAACCCGCACCATTCTCGTCCCCACCCGACGAAGTTTCTCACTGTTGTTTCCTCTCCCTCTAAACACCCCATACTTATCAGACACAATAACCTTCGCCACCCTCCCTCCCCATTCAACACCTTGTACATCCTGACCAGCCTTTCAACTTTCCTTCTGTTCTTAAATGAGCTCCACCCCATTTATTTCATCATCACTGATGACCTTTAGTTCCCTTCGTCCTCAATATCCTGCCCCTGTCCTCTCCATCTACCATTCACCCATCTTGCTGCACTTCTTTGCACCTTCTCAAACTCTCGCACCTTCACCTTCATGTACGGATCACATGATGCTACCGCATATTCTAACATAAGCTGTATCATTGCACCATATGTTTTCTCCTTCACCTCACTGCTGACTCCCTTCAGAAACTTTCCCAACATATCCATAGCCCTACTTCCCTTTGCAACCACCCTCTCTACCTGTATTTTCCATCTGAGATACAGCTGCAATACAATCTCTAGATACTTATATTCTGCTGCTTCTTCTATCGCTTGCTCCTTCCATCTGTACATGTCCCTGCTTANGATACAATCTCTAGATACTTATATTCTGCTGCTTCTTCTATCGCTTGCTCCTTCCATCTGTACATGTCCCTGCTTATCACGTTCTTACTTGTAAACCTCACTACCTTAATGTTTCTTACATTCATTTTCATTATATTCTCTATGGTCCACTACCATATCCTGTCAATGTCTGCCTGCAAGTTTTCACCTCCCCCCCTCCCCATAAATGCATACAATACAGAATCATCAACAAACAACCATATTTTTCCCCTAATCGCAGAACCCATGTCATTTACCATAACGGTAAACAAAAAAGGGCCCAGCATGCTTCCCAGTGTCACCTTTTACGTAACCTCTGCTTCTTCCGATATTGCCACCCTCCCTTTCTCCCCCTTTCTTCGCACTCTGAGGAAGTCCCCAAACCATTCCACTACCCACTTGTTCAGTATCAGCTCATCCACTTTCTTCATCAAAGTCCCATGTGGCACCTCATCAAATTCCTTCTCAAAATCAATGAAGCAGGCATCAACCAGCTTCCCCTCATCAACTGCCTGCACCAGATCCTCTAACAGCCCAGCCAGCTGCATTTCACATGAGTGTCCTTTTCTGAAACCATGCTGTGACTCCTCCAACCAATTGCTTGTGTATTGGGACCACCAATGCATCCTTCCAACCTTGTGGCAACTTAACCTCTCCTAAAGACTTGCTAAACAACACATCCAAACATTTATCTAACTCTCTTTCACCAAACTTAAGTGCTGCATTACCTATCCTGTCTGGTCGTACTACCTTACTGCTCTTCAAGCCCCTGATTACCATTGCTATCTCCCATTTCCTCATCTTAAACTTACTAAACAACCCCTTATTCCTTTTAGACTCCCTATTCCAATCCTTTTTTGCCTCAAACACGGACAAATACTGGCCTTGCAGCACCTCTTTATTTTCTTGGTCATTTGACAAAGTCCTGCCATCTCTACCTTTTAGCAGATGTATCACTTCTTCTCCTCTCATANTTTATTTTCTTGGTCATTTGACAAAGTCCTGCCATCTCTACCTTTTAGCAGATGTATCACTTCTTCTCCTCTCATAACATTCTTAACATACATAAACAATTCTTTTCATTTCCTTTTTCCACCATCTTCCCCAAAGAATATATTCTTCGCCTGTTTGATCTTCCTTTCAAGCTCCCTTCAAATTTTCTTCATCAATTCCTTAGCTCTAGGCATCCCTTCATTTCTCCTCTTAGCATGTAATTTTTTACACTTCCTCTTCATTTTTAGAATCTCCTGTCTATAATATGACGGATCTCCCCCAGACCGTAATCGTTCCTTTGGCACAAATTTCTCCAACATAACCTCTAGGCCCCTCAGCGCCGGATAAGTACACACCTGTGAGGGTCCTTGTCTTCCCAGGCAGTAATCATTAGTTGGGTCTGGGTTAAAGGTAGCTAGGCGACCCCGCCCAGGCCTTCCTTAGTAATGGCATTTTACCCGACGTGCACGCATGATCAACAGTGATGAAAGAGTTTTTTTCATATACTATTTGTTTAATGATAAGCACTATGATATAAATAAAATATTTCTACCAATTTGAATTTAATCAAATTGAATTACAAATTGGTTAGAGGAAGAATGCATACATCTCAACGCATTTCTTTACATATCAGTTTTAAACTTAAAACCACCTAAAATCCAAAAGATGCTGTTTTCACTAGACGTGTTGGCAGAAAAGCAGTTGAATGTTGGGACATAGAGTGAAATTTTTTCACTCTACGATTGGGACACAGAGATTGGTTTTGCGCAGCCAGCGACATCAGACTGCCTCATCTTTAGTCTATAAACAAGTGTCCTGCTGCGGTTTGAAACCNATCTTTAGTCTATAAACAAGTGTCCTGCTGCGGTTTGAAACCAGGTTTCACTGCGATCATTAGTTCGGTGATGTAAACATTTCTGTAAATGTGGCTAAGGAACATATTTCCCTTTATGGCTGTACAGTTGGCTAAAGGCCAGCACAATGTTTTTTTTTTTTATGTTTGATATTTACAGTGACGACCACCAGTTACTGAGAATTTAATCCGCTCATTATAATTTTCTCAACCGAAGGTAACCACTTGAAAAATTATTATTTTTAGTGTAATATGTAAATTTTACCTGTCAGTAAGAAGAAAATGGTAAAACCTTAATTCCATATTTTTAGCCCATAATGTGTATTCCAATATGAATCACTGTGTATAACAGTAATATATGGTAATTATCGAGAAAAAAATGCTTTTCCTTAAAAGAAAAACTTGGTAATTATTCAGAGTAGCGACTTTTCTGTAAATAAAAGAAAAAATTACCGAAAGTGGTATATTTTCACTTTACTAATTACACAGAACAATTACGATAGTGGGGAGGGCTATGAAGATCAGGGAAATTGTGGTGTAAAATCATTATAAAATACACCCACAAAAAATACAAAAACTTCTCAATTTAACATTTGTCCACCCAATTTCATCATATGTGCCCCCACCTAACCTAACTTTACCTAACCCCATGATGATTGAATCACTATTTTATATTGATAATCTTACCTAGGATTTTGGGCTTTAATTAAAACTAGGATAATAGGTTTAAAATTTAACCTAAGATTGTAGGGTTTTAATCTAACTTAGGATTAGAGGGGGGTTTTAACCTAACCTAAGATTTCATTCTAATCTAGGATTTTAGTGCTTTAATCTAACCTACAGTTTTACTCTAATCTAGGATTTTTGGGGGTAATGATTAAGTTTGGGGTTTCTCTGTAAAATAAAACCGCAAAAAAGTGGTATAATTCCACTCTACTAATTATGCAGAAAACGAATATACTAGGGCCATTAACGTACGACAAATTTCTTAATGTGTGCCCACCTAACCTAGCAGAACCTTACCACACAATGGGTGAATCACTATTTTACATTTTTAAACTAACCTAGGATTGTAAGGTTTTAAAGTAATGTAAGATTTTACAATATTAATCAAATCTCCGATCAACACCCTACAATCACAGACTAGATAGGAACCCTACAATCCTACGTTAGTTTAAATAACTGCAATCCTATGTTATTAAAATTGCTACAGACCTAGGTTAGTTTAAATAACTGCAATCCTATGTTATTAAAATTGCTACAGAACTAGGTTAGTTTAAAAATGTAAAATAGTGATCACTCATCATGGGGTTATGTTCTGTTAGGTCAGGTGGGCACATATTATACAATTAGTCATACGTTAATGATGCTACTAAATTCGTGTTCTGAGTTAATTACCAATAATCCTAAGTTAGTTTCGAAAGAATGTTAAATTGTGGGGTAAAAACGCAAGAAAAAACCTTGTTTGAATTACGTAACATAACTACATTTGCACGTTAAACTACCTGTTAGTTTAGAATTCTACAATCCTAAGTTAGTTTAGAATTCTACAATCCTACATCACTTTAGAATTCTACTATTTTACATTTTTTAACTAACCTAGAATTGTATGGTTTTACACTAACCTATTTTTTTTGTGTTTTACACTAAACTACGAATTTAGGATTTTAGGGATTTAAAGGAGCCGTAAAACACACCAAAATAATATAAATTTACTCCCCATTGTAGGTGGGTGGAACAACACCTCTATCAACGGCCAATTCAACCTCACCTCTCTCGATGAAATCGCATTCTTCCACAAAGCGCCACATACGCGCATATAACGTACTAAAACACTCGTTTACAGCCGAATATATACACAGAAGCACTCTTTAATATGCTAATATAATGCTCAAAAGCACTCTTTCTTGCTTCTCCATTTTAAATCCGCCGGATTATAACGACATTATACATGCCAGCAAAGGCGCGAAGGCGACTGACCAGGTTAAAAATTGTACGTAAAATGCCAGTGANCAGGTTAAAAATTGTATGTAAAATGCCAGTGGCGACTTCCGTGACCGCTAGATAGCGTGGAATATGCAATGCTCAGCCATTATTAATGGCGGTAGATGTTAATCGACGTAAACAAACAAATTTTGCGATTCCTTTAAATATGTTCTACTTATTTTAAGGTAATTATTAAGTTTAGAAGCTTTTCTGTAAAAATTAAAATAATTCACGGGAAATGGTATATTTCCACTCTACTACTGATGCAGAACACGAATATACTAGGGGCATTAATGTCCGACTAATTTTGTAAANAAAATAATTCACGGGAAATGGTATATTTCCACTCTACTAATGATGCAGAACACGAATATACTAGGGGCATTAATGTCCGACTAATTTTGTAAAATGTGCCCTCCTTACCTAACAGAACCTAACCCCACGATGGGTGAATCACTATTTTACATTTTAAAACTAACCCAGGCTTGTTGGGTTTACACTAACCTAGGATTGTAGAGTTTTACACTAACCTAGGATGTTTAGGTTTTACACTGAACTACGCCTGTAGGATTGTAGGGATTTAAAGGAACCGTAAAACACACGAAAATAATCTAAATTGACTCACCTAGGATGGGGGCTGGTATAATTCCTCTGACGTTAATAGATGCAAACAAACATATTTTCCAAGTGTTTAAAATAATTTTTGTGTGCTAATAAGTGTTTACATAAATTTTGTGTGTTTTACCCCAGTTTCCCTCATATTCATAACCCTCCATATTAACCATGTTTGGTGGTTTGTACTGAGAATATCGTAATGCCTGTAGTACATTTGGGTTATGTGATAAGTAAATATATGTTTACCATTTTCAGGGAATTTTTTTGTACGGAAAAGTATATATTCTGGATAATTACTGTATAGTACTGTTACACACAGTGATTCATATTGCTATACACATTATGGCCTAAAAATATGTAATTAAGCTCTTACCATGTTTCTTCTTATTGACAGGTAAAATTTACAAATTACACAAAAATTATAGTTTTTCAAGTGGTTACCATCAGATAGGAACATTATTATAAGCAGATTAAATTCTCTGGTGCTGGTTATTGAGAGTGTTTGTTGACGACATAGTTGGTTGTCACTGGACACAACAGACAATCGTAAATAAAAACATCGCACTGGCCTTTCGTATCCTGTACAGTCATAGGTGAAATGTGTTCCTAAGCCAACTTTACAGAAAGGTTAAAATTACCAACATGATGATCGCAGCGCAACCTGGTTTCATCTCGCAGCCGGACACTTGTTTTTTTTACTGAAGATGAGGTAGTGTGATGTTGCTGGCTGCGCACAATCATTCTCCGTGTTCCAATCGTAGAGCCAAAATATTTATCTCTACAGTCCCAACATTGAACTGCTTTTCTGCCAACACATCTAGCGAAAATGGCATGGTTTGGATTTAAGGTGTTTTTAGGTTGGAAACTGATTTGTAAACAAATGCTTTGAGATGCATGCATACTTCCTGTAACCAATTTGTAATACAGTTTGATTAAAGTCAATATGGTAGACATAAGATAATAACAAACTCGATCATAACTATTGACCATATGCGCACGTCGGGTTATTAAGGAAGGCCTGGGTGGGGTCGGCTAGCTACCTTTAACCCAGACCCAACTAATGATTACTGCATGGGTAGACAAGGACTCTCACAGGTCTGTACTTACTCCGCGCCGAGGGGCCTAGAGTATATGTTGGAGAAATTTGTACCAAAAACATTGTCGTCTGGGGGCAATCTGCCATATTATGGACAGGAGATTAAAAAAATGAAGAGGAAGTGTAGAAAATTACATGGCAAGTGGAGAAATGAAGGGATGACTAGAACTAAAGAATTGACGAAAAAATTTGAAGGGAGTTTGAAAGGGTGATCAAACAGGGGAAGAATATATTTTTAGGGAAGATGGTGGACGAAGGAAAAAGAAAAGAAGGGGGGAATTTGTTTATGTATGTTAAAAAGTTAAGGAGAGTTGAAGAAGGGATACCTCAACTTAAAGGTAGGGTTGTCAGGACTATGTCAAATGACTAAGAAAAATCGGAGATACTGCAAGGCCAGTACTTGTCAGTGTTTGAGGCAAAGGAGGATTGGAACAGTCAGGTTGAAATGGATTATGGGTTGTTTAGTAAATTTAAGATGAGGGGATGGGAGATTGCTATGGTAATCGGGGGGTTGAAGAGCAGTAAGGTAGTGGGATCAGACAGGATAGGTAACACATCGCTTAAGTTTGGTGAAAGAGAGTTAGTTAATATTCGGAGGTGTTGTTGAGCATGTTTTTAGGAGAGGGTAAGTTGCCACAAGGTTGAAAGGATGCAATTGTGGTCCCAATACACAAGAAAGGGGATGATAGTGACAGACCGGTGAGTCTCACATCGAGTACAGAAAAGATAATGGAGATGCTTGTGGTTCAGTATGTGGTGAATGTTAGAACAAGAGGAATTGGTTGGAGGAGCCACAACATGGTTTCAGAAAAGGACACNTGGTTCAGTATGTGGTGAATGTTAGAACAAGAGGAATTGGTTGGAGGAGCCACAACATGGTTTCAGAAAAGGACACTCCTGTGAGACACAGCTGGCTGGGCTGTTAGAGGATCTGGTGCAGGTAGCTGGGAAGGGGAAGCAGGTTGATGTCTTCTTCATTGATTTTGAGAAGGCATTAGATAAGGTGCCCCATGAGACTTTGATGAAGACAGTAAATGAGCTNATGTCTTCTTCATTGATTTTGAGAAGGCATTAGATAAGGTGCCCCATGAGACTTTGATGAAGACAGTAAATGAGCTGATACCGGACAAGTGGGTAGTGGAATGGATTGGTGACTTCCTCAGGGGGCGAAGAAAGAGGGTGAAAGTGAGGCAGNGGTAGTGGAATGGATTGGTGACTTCCTCAGGGGGCGAAGAAAGAGGGTGAAAGTGAGGCAGGCAATATCGGAGGAATGAGAGGTTACATCAGGGGTGCCGCAGGGAAGTGTGCCGGGCCCTTTGTTGTTTACTATTATGGCAAATGACATAGGTTTGGTGATTAGGGGGAAAAATTCTAACAGACATCTACTAACACATAACATACGATAGTTCCCAGGGGGTGAAAACTTTCAGGCAGACATTGACATTATATGTTTGAGGATCATAGAGAATAAAGTGAAGATCAATGTAAGAAAAACTAAGGCAGCGAGATTTACAAGGAAAAAAGTGATAAGCAGCGACATTTACAGATGGCAGGAGCATNATAGAGAATAAAGTGAAGATCAATGTAAGAAAAACTAAGGCAGCGAGATTTACAAGGAAAAAAGTGATAAGCAGCGACATTTACAGATGGCAGGAGCACGAGATAGAAGCAGCAGCAAAATATAAGTATCTAGTGATTGTATTGCAGGGAGACCTGATGAAAAAAAACAGGTAGAGAGGGTGGATGCAAGGGGAGAAGGGCTTTGGGTATGTTGGGAAGGTTTCTGAAGGAAGTCAGCAGTGAGGTGAAGGAGAAGGCATTTGGCACAATGGATATGCGGCAGCAGTATGGGACCCGTACGTTGAGGTTGAGGTGCAAAGAAGGTCAGCCAGATGTGTAAAGTGTAGGTGGGGAAGACAAGGACAGTATGGCGAGGACGAATGGAACTATAGGTAATAAGTGATGATGAAAAAAATGGGGTGGAGCTTGTTGAAGGACATGAGGAGAGTTGAAAGGCTTGCCAGGATGTACAAGGATGGGAAAGGAGAGGTAGGGTGGGGAAGGTTATGCTGTCAGCTAAGTAAGGGGGTTTTTAGAGGGAGAGAAAACAAAATTGAGAAGCTTCAGAGGGCGTAGAGGAGAACAGAGTGGGTTGGCAGCCTATGCTTGTGAGGTCTGTCAGGGAGTGGAATGTGTTGCGTGAGGAATTGGTATCTGTGAGGGGNTGGGTTGGCAGCCTATGCTTGTGAGGTCTGTCAGGGAGTGGAATGTGTTGCGTGAGGAATTGGTATCTGTGAGGGGGGTTTCAAAGTTCAGGAGGGGCATAGAAGTGCAGTTTGGACGGGTAGGGGAGAAATGAGAGAGCTCACTACCGGGCGGTGGCACAATTGTGGGTTATTATTATTATTTGTATCCATCTATAATATTGATAAACCGAGGTGTTGACCATGTGACTTTGACAGTTGTGTTAATCTGGTGTAGGTCAGTGTTGGGTACCTGCGCAGAAGATTAATAAGTGTTCGACATAATCTTTTGTCTATACTCTACTATTTGGCTCTACTTACAACCTTCTTCAATGATGGCCCCAACANTGTGTTCGACATAATCTTTTGTCTATACTCTACTATTTGGCTCTACTTACAACCTTCTTCAATGATGGCCCCAACAGGCGGTTGTTTTGCGATGGTTGTTCTTGGTTAGTGCAAATTGTTTCGAGGTTGTGCCAACAATAGCAGTAAAAATAAGAAAAAAGTACCATAAGGAAAAATTTATTAAAGCGTTTATATCAACTTATACTATGTTAGTGTAAACTTTGTGCATATTAAAATAAAAATGCAACATTTTTTCCATAAAAGTCGGTTTTGACAAAATTATTTTAGTAATAAAACCGTAACTTCCGTGACCGCTGTCTCATAAATGCAGAACTCTCTCATTGGTTTGACGCCACTAGTCATATACCAGTGGCCGACCCCAGCATGTTGCAAACACGCAGCACTAAAATGGAAGGCAACTTTGTGAAAGCAGAGTCGGACAATCTCCCACGAGTAGATACCGATATGGTACTTTATTAATTCTACTCCCACTGTTTTGTAGAACCTTAAACTAGAGCTGTAAAATTACAAAGATAAGAACATGTCTCTTTTCGCACAGTCGTGATCTTCGAAGCGACAGTAGGCCTATATCACATGTTAAAACTTATTTATTGGTATGTTATATTAGGTATGTATGTATTATTATTATTATTATTATTATTATTATCTGTGTTAAGTTTGCGATTGCTGAGATTCAAAGTCAGAAAATGGAATATGAATAGGATCTATATTGAAAATAATAATACAATTGTATTGACTGCGGCTGTAGTGAGCGTACAATGTTGTCACCCCATGCTTGATATCTATGATAAATGAACTACTGTATTTAGAAATAAAACGTAATGTTGAGAAAGAAGGTTACAAATATTTTCGGAATGTAAACCAAGTTTCAGTATTCATAATACACCTTTTTTTCACTTTATAAATGCTACATAACGAGCTGTAGGGTCACAATAGGCCTCAAGCTAGCACGCTAGTCACTACCNCTCCTTTTTTCACTTTATAAATGCTACATAACGAGCTGTAGGGTCACAATAGGCCTCAAGCTAGCACGCTAGTCACTACCCGACATTGTACATCTTCTCGAGCAGCTGCGGCCAGCAAACCTGTAATTCGGTATTTCTAAACCACATATTTGAAGCCTAAAATATAAAGTTTAGAAACGAAAAATAATTTTAAAAATAATTTACTTATCTTATTGTTACTTATGTTTTGTATTCCTAATATAAGCTTTACTATTCTGATGTCACGATAGCTGTGTCTACACTTTCTTTTTAACATGTAAGAGCTGTACACATAAGCTGAAAATATAGATAAGATAGTTTGAGAAACGCTTAATACCTAGGATAAGTTTAAATATAGCGAAGAAAGTCTGTAATTAAAGTTTAAGAATTTATCTTATTCCTCAAAAACTGATTTCTTTCTGTTTATTTAAGGGAAAAGNTAATTAAAGTTTAAGAATTTATCTTATTCCTCAAAAACTGATTTCTTTCTGTTTATTTAAGGGAAAAGGTTATAAAAGTAACACAGCTCACTTGCGTAAAACATGTAGGCCTATTTAGTGACAATTTTGTAGACCTTGTCTCGTAATTATTTGTGACGACATTCTTAGTAACTTAAAAAGAAGAGGATTTATGAAAGTAAGATAATACTTGATAAACATTTCGAAAAACATGCATTTTAGTTTCTTAAAAGTTAAAATTAAGTTGCTATTTAACTTAAATTGTTAGGCATATAAAATCCAACTAGAGACAAATCGAAACACCTAAAATTTTTATTAGAAATTATTATTTTTGAAAAATACCGTAAAATATAAACCAAACTTTTTGCATGAGAGCCTCTGAGCTCCACGCAAATAAATTAATGTTTAATTTTTATGGCTTAAAATGTGACATATTATTTAGGCATACAAATTAAATATAGCCTTAATATTCTAGCTGTGCTCTGAAAACGAATGTTAGAAGTAATATTATATTAATAAAAAATATCTATACCAAATTTTGTATGTTAGGCCAAACTAGGAATATATAAACTTACAAAATGTAAAATTTTCATTCTGTCGCAAAAAATGTTGTAAACATATTTATATACCTTTATTATTATGAAGTACATTAAAATATTTTTTATTCTGATGTCTATATCACATATGAATTGCTAAACACGTTGTGGTGTGTATTAAACAATACAATAGTACCATAATGAAGGTTATTTAAGCTGTAAATAGTAGACATTAAGAAGTCCAGTGTTAAAACTGCCAACATAGGGGAAACTTAAACACCTTAAATATAATTACGTAAATAAAAATGGTCTTCGCAATCAAGATAACTGATTTTGGTGAAATATCTTCAATGTCTTACCTAACTGCAGTAAACCACGCCTTTCTGTTTTTTTTCTTTTGTAATTAACAAATATTTTATCAGTTGTTTGGTGTGATGTACAACTACACTGCGGTACAATAAACCATTTGACCGATTTTGGTATACTTGACTCTTTATTTTCTCTTTGCATTTCTTCAAACAATTTATATTTAACCAAATACGCATCACCTCTGAAGTAAACAAACGCGGCGGACAAGGTTGTATCTGACTTGTTACGTCCGGAATGAGCAGGCGCGTTTTGGTGGGCATTTCAAACGTAAAACTTTCATTCAACCATAACTTTTTCAAAACTATTTAAATTGTGATACTTTGTACATACATTTCCAACACATAAATAATTAAAAACCAAGTTCCAGCAAAAAATATGCGTCTTGCCTATGGTTTTAATTGGCAATTCACATCTTAACACAAAGTTAACTGACATCTGGTAATGAGATTTTGTACTAGTTAAGACGGCATGAACCTCACTACATTCAAAAAAACTTTGGTTGGAAATTATGTACGGATGGGGTAATTCAATAAGTGTAAACGTTCGTTGTGTTACTTAACCATTGAACAGTGATTTGGTCATCCCACACTATATAAGGTTTATAAAGAGCCTTTCATTAAATGAGAGGGAGAAATATTAGGAATATGATGATTTTATAAATTTTACATAACTTAATGCGACAGTCAACATATATTGCCCGGTCTGTTAACAATCTCATGCATTCGTATTGCGACTCGTACAGTTTCTAGACCCACCGAAACTGTGCGAGCGGAGAAATTAAATGCTTATGTTGGCTTTGTGTAGTGGGTAAACAGCCAGGACAGTAAAAACCTTAAAACTTTGAGGAATAAGACATTTATTAATTTTTCCGGTTTTTTCTTTGTTTCTG
>NQII01015109.1:0-16204 GCA_002778355.1 Clitarchus hookeri | reverse complement strand
CAGAAATAAGGATCCAGCAGTGAGGAGTTGGCACTGGGCAGTACTACGGGTGTTTGACTTCGCATATGCTTGAAGACGATGCAAACCACTGAGGATGTGAAATCGAGTATGTCGTATATGACTGCATGCAAACCTTCACCGATTGTTTAACAATTACGTGTAAAACAATGCTGTTACTGTGCCAAGATCTTCAGTAAAAGTTGCAATACACGTCGTCATGAACAGTGCCAATGTTCAAAGAAACCAACCTACAAAATACTAACATGCTATGTGCCGTACAACATTTGGTAGAAGCGATAATCTAAAGAGATACCCTAGTACGTGCAAAGGTAACGCAACTTCGCTTGACTTCAAGACAGCAGGCATTGAACTAATTGCTGCAAGACAAGGCTATGGCTAGTCTTCCTGCCGATTCGTCGTGTAAACTAACTCTGCTGCCGACTCCCATAACATTGCCCAGACCTGCGTCGTGTTCCTAAACAGTATGTGATGAAGGGAATACTAGTGTTGCAGATCTTACCATGAAGAGTGCGAGCCATACAGATTGTCGGAAGTTGTAAACAACAAAGATGCACTGTTAACGTATAAAATGACAAACGACGATGTTAAAACTAGTCATGATGACGAGAACGAAAATGTGGCCTTCAAGACTTCTGTTGGTGCCGTGAAAATTATATGGTAATGTACATATTCTAGTGATGATGGAGTGACGTAATCTGCAAAGTAAAAGCGTAAACATGTTGCTGAAGATAAGGGCTACTTGAAGTTGGGGGCAGAACAAACATGGATTCGAACCCAGTACTCAGGCCCAGGGGTATCTTGCAACCTACTCATCACAGAAGAGCATACATGCAGACATGTAAGATCAACCTCTACGAATAAGAAGAAAACCGTGTGGTCTAGCTTCTCACTTTCTAAAGACACCAGTAACTTTGTTGATAGACTGAGTATGTTGGTTCCATTGCAAATAACGGGATATATTTCTGTCAGTGAAGAGATGAATTCAATTATTGATGAACTCAGATCTTGAGGCTTTATTAAACGAAATATTATGTATATGTGTTTGAATTTTGTTAATTTAATAGCAAGTGCGATGACATGACGTGGTGTGGCCACGAAAAGGTGTGTTTGTTTCAAGTTAAGCGAGGTCTTAAAAGGACAGCGAAGTCATTTTCTGTGTAGGAAACATATGAAAAAAAATATATTTTTTTTAATGTAGGGAATGCTTTATATTAAATGGAAAACCTCTGTACAAAATACTAATATTTTTACTATCACNAATGGCCCTGTGGCTAAGAGCGCCTCGTTAAAAAATAAAAGCATGACTAACGTCGTGATTACCAGTTACCTGTACAAAATACTAATATTTTTACTATCACCTATACGCAGAAGTAAATTCGGCTGCAGGGTGGTTGAAATGGAATACTTCAAAGGAAGCAAATGTTTTATGTGTGTGCTATTACTTTATTTTGTTTATAAAATGTTTTTTATTAAATAATTATGCGTATTGCTGTAAATTTAAACTGCGTGTATTGGACAAAGCAAAGAATAAATTAATTTCCAATAATTACTGGTATTATGATATCGTCTGCTCGTATGGATCTGTAGTACGGCCTATGCATGGACCTTTTCTGTAACCGACTAAATATTTTATGTAAAATATACTCTATATATGTATTTGTGTGTTTTGTGTGTGTATGGGTTTGTTTGGTTGTAAAAACAAATTACATCTTTTAAACAGTATTGGGTTATTAATTCAAATACAATTTCGCTACATATGCAACCAATTGTGTTAAATAGATAACTATCAAGATTTAGAAATATAATTTTTTTATACTTACTATATGAATAATAAATATATTTGTAAAGTGAATAGTAAATATACTTGCAAAGTGAATTATAAATATACCTGCAATGTGAATACCTAAAAACCATAAAACTTCATATTATTGTGTGTTTCGTAGAAAACAGCATATCTGCCTATTATACTTATAAATGTAGATTCCACGAATGAGAAATAAATTAATGCAGCAAACAAATAAATCATTGTAGATTATAAAATGAATTTACAAAGTCGTTGGTCTGTACGAGCTGACATGGTACTAACTTACCTATTTCTTATAGCAAATGCTCTGTACTAAATATAAATTCTTGGATGTGCAAAGGTTTAGTGACAAAATGCAAAACAAAATATTGATAATTTTTATTGGATGTATGCAGAGTTCAGTTCGCTTGCAGGAGAGTTGAATTGGAATACTTTAAAGAATTCTATAAATTCCGTCTACCTCCTCTGAATATTACTTTAACAAATATGTATGTTGCATACAATACAGATATTAAAATAAATCCAGTTGCATTTAAATTAATAGTAAATAAATATATTTTTTTGTAGCCTTAGACGTTAACTTTCGAGTCCAGTGAAATATATACACTGCGTTTATTGTTTACTCGGAAATATTTATTTTTAAAAGTGGTGGAAGGATAAAAAATGGACTGATAGGGAAAAAGTAACTAGGGCCTCAAAAGGGCTCACTTTACCGTGAACGGCCTATATGAGCGTGTAGGTGTGATCTGCGTGAGTCGGTACGAACGGCTGTCCTCGTTTCAAAATTTGAACGTGTGATACAATTCAACAAACTCGGTACACATAGAGAACTTAGTAAGGGGACCTGTTTTTTATAGTTTTTCACCATGCTGAAGGCTTACTTTCAAAATGGCAGTCATTGTAATATTTAGATTGATATGTTATATCTCGGAAACCATTCAACCTATTTAAACCAAATTTTTAATGGTAGAAGAACATCTTGCAAGAAAATTTTTTTCCAGATTTGTATTGTTTTTGTTTGGCCATTATGGAAGCAAGCAATAAATAAAACACTAAAAAACAGTGTTATATCGCGGAAACTATTACAATAATTCTCACCAAACTGGTACGTATGTATTACTATGATAGCCAAGTAAACTTAAGAAATTGAACTTGATTAGGTACTTATTTTCAAAATAGCAGCTTTATAAATATTTTAGGATTATTTGGTACTTCTGCCATAACATTTAACCAATTTCGATCACATTTCGTGTGCTGAAAGTATGTGTTACAAACAATATATATGTATATATATATATATACAGCAACTTTTGTCCGCCATTTTTTGGTAGCACAACATAAACAATTAAATTTTTATATAATATCTTGCGAAACACTTGGCCGATTCCTATTAAATTTCGTAAACAAGTACTACTGCTTCAGATGAAGTATAAATGCATGTTTTAAGTAAGTCAAAAACTAATTTTCAAAAATGGTGGACATGACATCATTTTAGCTTTGAATGCTTCATCGTTGAAACCATGTGATACATTTTAACTTATCTTTGTATTCTGGCAGTACATATCAAAACTTCCAACTGCATATTAAGATGGAATCTTTTGTCCGCCATTTAGTGAGATAATGCCATGTGATTTAATTAACTTATTTTGTCGTATCTCGTGAAACAATTGACCGATTCCTACCAAATTTTGCAAACCAATAGTACTGTGACAGATGGTGTAGTCTGGTATATTTAAAAATGATCAAAATCTTATTTTCAAAATGGCATCCTCGTATCCATTAGCTTAGTGTTCTTTATCGTCGAAACCATGTAATAAATTCCAACATAATTTATATGCTAGTTTTATATATTACAACTAGCAACTGGTTATACACGGGGCATTATTAGTCTGATATTTTGTAAGATTTTCCTCATGATAAAACAAAGTTTCTATTACATATCTCAGGAAACAATCGCTCAATACGTCCAAAATTTGGCGAAGAATTTGTACTGTGGAACTGTGGAAGGCCATATTAATATATGTATTTTTGAAATGTGACAGACACGTATTTTTTAGAATGGCAGCTTAAAAATAATTTTATCATTGTGTGCTATATCTACGGAAATATTTAATCGATTTTAGCTTATTTTGTGTACTGGCAGTATATCTCAATTAATGAAGATCGCCATATGAAAAAATTGGCGGTTTTATGCCATATCTCTAAGATCAGTAAACCGATTCCAACCAAATTTTACGCCTAAGTAGTGTTACATTATGTTATGTATAATTACATATTTCAGCTGCCGCAGTCACTTTTTTAAGTGTTATACAAATAATTTTTGTATGTTTATGGACAAAACTAATTAAACAAAATTCAGCCAGATTTTGAATACTAACGGCATTCACTAGAATTATCAATTATACACGGAGAATCAATTTTTCAATATGTTTCCACAATAGTGCCAGTTAAAAAAAATTTAACATTTTGGCATATTTCTGGAACAGTTCAACAAATTCCCACATAATTTTGCGCGCCATAAATGATACAAAAGGCCTATTAAATTAAATTATTAAAGTGAATCAGACAACGATGTTAAAATGGTGGCTAAATAAATAATTTAGATACATTTGTCACATATACTAAACAATTTAACAAAATTCAATTAAACTTTGTATGTTGACAGTATATATATATGATTATTCACAGCAGCAGTATCTCCCCTTTTTCTACGAAACAACATGACACAGCGTGTTCGCAATAAACGAGTGATAACTATACCCTATATAAAGCATCGGTTGGTAGTAATCCCATTCCACAAAACATACAAGAGGTAGGAATATGAGGGGTGAGCTTTGAAATTGCTAATCAGAATCTGAGTCCTATAAGGTATCGTTCGATATATCCTATAAAAGAAAACAACATTTGCCAAGTCACTTTAATTCTGACGTGCATAGTTTACACACAATAAAAATATTCATATAAGCATTTGGTTTGTGACATGCGTAGTTCACCCACAAAGAAACTGAAATAAAATTATTATTATTCTTCCTACAATCAAATGGAAATCAACGATACATGCTATTTTCCTGGAGTGCATACATAGTTTACAAACAATCAAAAGGACATTGGGTGTGTTATAAATACTAGTATGATACTAGAGAACTACTGTGAAATGGGAACTGGGAACACCCATTCGCACTCATCGCTCTTCATAAGTGTTCGAAATGGCGACCTTCCTGTATCATACACGACTCTGCTCTCCTTCTTGCGTTCGCAGTTGCTCGGCGGTCCTCAGCACACCTGAGAGACCCACATGCTGCTCTGATTCTGTCATGTCTCCCCTCATTGTTGGACGCACGCAGTAGACGATGTCTTTAATTCCCCTCACACAAAAAGTAGTCATTTGGAGACACGTCTGGAGAAGTGATGACCAAGCTACAGGACCCATTCGTCCAATCCACCACCTGGGGAAAAACATGTTAGCAACTAGCCGAGATATCCGTGAAAAGTGAGCAGTGCAGCGATCCTTTTTAAGACACAGTGTTAATCTCAAAGAGAGGACATATTCGATCAGCTGATACAAAATACGCTGTAGGAAGTCTGCATACGCAACACCATTCAAGTGCACTTCAAATAACTATGGTCCTATGACACTATGTCCGAGAAGGCAACACCAATATTAAGGCTCCACACATGCTGGTTATCCACTTAACATAGCCAATGTGGGTTGCCTGCGAACCTGCAATCGGCATTATGTATATTAACCTCACCATTACTCTTAAACGTGGCTTCATCTGCCCTCAGAATGCTGCAATGGAAAGCAAGGTCCTTGCTCAGGGACTAGTTGCAGAATTCATTGCGCTTAGGAAAGTCATTATTGCCAAGTTATTGGTGGAGCTGTACATGGCATGAGTGTAAACGATTATCAGGGAGGATTCTCCACACTGTACTTTTAGACAATCCTGAGTCGCGGCCAACACTCATTGTAGAATCATGAGGATTAACTGCCATGGCAGCAAGTACATCAACAGCCCTCTCGTCTCTCACAGGTCGTCTGATGCGACGACGTTTGTTGCGTGTTGGTTGCATTAGTACTGTTGTGCGCACGCGACATGCAAGGCGCTGGAAGATATTGTAAGAGTGATGAACGCTCTGGGGTTACACTCTGCCTACAAACTGGCAGCAGCTCTGCAGTTCCAACAGACAGACAATGTCTGACACTGAAACAACACACACGAATAATTGTTGCAATGTAAAACGAATGACTGTCTGAATAAACTGCCTTTCGATTGTCAGTTAACTTGCATGCAAAGCCTGCGGTTCATATAAGTGGTAGAAGCCTTATCTGCTTGCTGCATAGTGCCGCATTATTCTCGGTTTTCGCTCGGGAACAGTCTTATACCTACTGTACGAGTCCATGCAGTAAGGCACGTAAGTCACTGCTAGTATCAAAGCGAATCTCACACTCTAACTGGTAGTGATGCAATGGCGCACATTATGTATCTGTCGTGTATACTTTACGTACAACAAATGATAATTTGAATTCTTAACNTAGTGATGCAATGGCGCACATTATGTATCTGTCGTGTATACTTTACGTACAACAAATGATAATTTGAATTCTTAACTGTTATTATTAGACTGTTCCCGAACAAACTCGGAGTATAAGGCAGCACTAAGCTTCAAGAAGAATAGCCATCTACCACTTACAGGAATTGCAGGTTTTGCATGCACGTTAACTGATAGTCAAACATTATTTCAATCTGACAGTCATCCGTTTTACATTGCATGAATGACAGAATAAGAGCAGCTTGTGGATCTCTCAACTGTGCTGAGGATCCCCGTGGAACTGCGAACGCAAGAAGGATAGTGGAAGATATTTCGAACACTTATGAAGAGTAATGTGTGCGAAAGAGTGTTCCCAGTACCAATTAATTAGTAGTTCTCTCACACCATACCGGTATTTACATTATACAAGACGTCATTTTATTGGACGTAAACTAGGTATGCACCCCAGAAAAAACAAGTGTTTTGTTGATTTCCATTTGATTGTTGTAAGAATAAAAATAGTTTTTGTTCCGTTTTATCNCCCAGAAAAAACAAGTGTTTTGTTGATTTCCATTTGATTGTTGTAAGAATAAAAATAGTTTTTGTTCCGTTTTATCTTGCGTAAACTACGGATGTCACAAACCATATGCTTAGATGATTAAATTTATTGTGCTAAACTATGAACGTCAGAAACGAAACGTTTTAGCTAATGTCGTTTCCTGTTAGACGATCTATCTAACGATTCCTAATACGACTCACATTCCAATTTGCATTTTAACAGCTCTCCCCCATGCCTCTACCCCGACTATGTTCGGGGAATGGGATATCTACCAATCGATGTTTCATATAGGGTACAGTTACCACACATTTTTTTTCGTGAACCCCCGGTGTCGTGTTGTTGCCGAGAAAAAGGATTATACGTGTTCTGTGAATATACCTGTATAGTAAACAACGTTTACAGAGCCTATTCTTTTTTAGCAATTTTGTACGATAGCACGAAATAAAATTTTTTTTGCCCTATATCAGCGACTAATCAACTGATTTCCACCAAATTCCTCACACAAGTAGCGTCACGGTAGGCCTTGTAAACTGACATGTTTGATGTGTTTCAGTCCCTTTTTTTTATATGATAGACGTGTAAATATTTTAGGTTAGTAAATATCTAGAATTCGACACATTAGACTGTTTAAATCCGAAGTTGATGCTATGAATCCGACGTTCACAATTATTTGATTGCACGCTAACTTATGGCAGGAGGTTTTGCTGGGTTNAAAGTTGATGCTATGAATCCGACGTTCACAATTATTTGATTGCACGCTAACTTATGGCAGGAGGTTTTGCTGGGTTTAAATCCCAGGTGAGTTACGTGTGTATTTATAATTATCTCACTTGTGTTGTATATAGTTCGGGCTTTATTTATGATTCTATTGNCAGGTGAGTTACGTGTGTATTTATAATTATCTCACTTGTGTTGTATATAGTTCGGGCTTTATTTATGATTCTATTGCTATCAATGAGACGTCAATTCCTATTAACTAAATCACTTCGTAAGAACTTATTTCAAAATTAATTGCGCCCGTGTTGAGGAAATAAGCTCAATTATTATTTCATTAAATTCTTGTTCCTTTACATATATATATATATATATATAAGTAAAAAAACGTGAAATTGAGCCGCTGTTTCTTTGATGTGTGCGTGCCCATTCTCTGATTGGCTGCGCGAGGGTCTGGGAACGAGCCTTATCGATAAATGGCTACTTCATGCTGTGGTAGTTAATCTCTTGGCTGGATTTCCGACTGGCACGTGAGTGGAAGCCACGTGGTTGCTAGAAATATGAAGCAAGAAAAGCAGTCCGATGTTGGGAAACGGTGATTGCTACTTCGCAGATGACGTGCGACCTCTACCCCACTTTCTCTATACGATGTCATCACCATGACATTTCATACTGAATACTTCAGGTGTCAGACGCCAGTCACAGTATGAAGAAAAACGCCATCGCAAAAAACTAACGTCCACAGGATGAAACCACAAAGAACTGGCAAGAAACCGACATCTTATCTGTTGCAGAATTTTGACAAAAGGAAATAAACCAGCAAGAACAACCAAATAAGAAATTGCCTGAACAGAGTGCAACCACAACGAAAACCATGTATAGTGGAATACAATAAACTGTTCAATTTGGTAGCAAGAATATATAAAGCAACCAAATTTTTTTGACGAAACAATGGCGATCGTAGCCAGTAAACTGGTTCACAATTTACAATTTTTAAGATATGGGACAAGAAAAATTATGAAAGAAATATTAAATAACGATGCGACATCGGAACAAAAAAAAATCTATCCATACGCGAGAAACCACCAATTTAAAAGAACCAAATGTTATAAGTATTACTAGTGAGCTTGCTTTACTCTACGTGAGTGTATATGATTAATAGTAAATTAAGTAAACCGTAGATGGTGGGAAGTCATGGTCGACTCGTTGAGAGCAATACCTATTGTTAGATTGAGGGAGTAAAGATATCTGGGTGGCTCTTAACAGCGAGGTTTTGAGACCCGATGTAAAGTTGATTGAGGTGAGTATGGAGCAGCGCCGGAATGAAAGGGATGGTGAAACGGGAGATCCTGAGAAATCCCTCGACCAGCGGCATAGTCCGGCATGATTCCCACGTGCAAAAAATTCAGGAAGCGACCCTGCCTGGAATCGAGCCCGGTTCGCGTAGGTGGGAGGCGAGTAGTCTAACGTCTACACCAGCGGGGTCCCCAAAAGTAGTGAGGCAATACAAATACGCACGTGCCTTACCCGGGACTTCAACCCAGAAAATCTCGTGCAATAAGGTAGCGTGCATTCAACTACATTACGGAGGTCGCATTCGGAGCATGAACTTCGGATATAATAAGTCTCATGTTTTGAAAGATATGGTTTACTAACGTGAAATACTTGCAGTGCCGTCATTTTTAAAATAAGTGTCTTAGCCACTAAAAAGGCGTAACTTTACGTGGCCTACCGTACCGCAACTTGTGTGAAATATTTGATGGAAATCGATTTCATGTTACCCGAGATATGATACAAAAACTTTATTTTGTTGTCTCAAACCATACTGCTTAAAGGATGTTCTCTATAGCTTACGGTGTTTCTAATTTTAATAATATTATAAATGCGAAAGTGTGCGTGTGTGTGTTTATGTTTGTTACCACTCAGTTCCATAACGGCTGAACGGATTTTGATGAAATTTGGTATGTAGATACTTAAGGTCCTGGAATAGGACATAGGATACTTTTAACCTGGAAAATTGTACGGTTCCTGCGTAATAACAACAAAACCTAATTCTGCAACGGCTGGGAAAGTGACCGAATTGCTGAACAGATTTAAATTAAATTTCGCATGTAGGTACTTTAGGTCCTGAAATAGGACATATTATACTTTTTATTACGGAAAATTGTACGGTTCCTGTGGAATAACAGCAAAACCTAGTTATGCAACGACTGGGATCGTCACTGAGATATTTTTTCTCTCTGGTATAAATAGTTCATCAGGCCACCCAAGGACCTCTGAAATGGCTTAATGACTGTTATCAATCGATAACAACCGGGACAGAATATTTATTATGCCCTCCGAAGCCCGGAAGCGCCCAGATGTTATGCCACTAAACTGTCACCCATCCAAATGTGTGCCACTTGGAATGTTCCTTAACTTAGGTGATCGATTACGATCCCTCAGCCAAGCACAAAAAAGTAGTACCTAGGTAAACTTCTTTCTTAAAACTACATCTTGATGAAACTCGCGTTTTGATTTTTATACATCGATGCTGGAAAGCGGAAATGTGGTAACTACGCGATAGTTTCACAGATACACTCCAAAACATTACCATACTTCTTGGATATCTGGTCAAAAATATTTCCTTCCTTCTGGCTTTCCGTAATGAGTTAAACACCTAGGGCATCATAGCATAATTTTATAATTCTGTTTTCAAATAAATTAATAGTATTTTCCCAATTTATTTGTGTATCACTGTAAAACTTAATTGTACCCGGCGAAGCCGGGCCAGTTCACTCGTTTGTGTATATATATATATTTTTATGTATATATATATCTATGTGTGTGTATTTATACTGTCAGCATATACATTTTGGATGAATTTTGTTAAATGAATTATTTGCTACGACAAATTTATCAAACATTTTTAAAGACTGCCATTTTGAAAATCAGTGTCTGACTACTCTTAAGTCACGTAGGCTGACATGGCATTCTGTTGAACTAATGGTGTTGAAATTAGGTGGAAATTAGCTGAAACGTCTCAGAAATTTTGTAAGATGGTCACTTTTGTAACATGGCAAAATTTTGCAAAATGGCCAGCAAAATAAGATCCCTGTATGCATGGTGGATGCTTCTAATGAATGCTGTTCGTTTAGGATATGTTGTTTCATTTTCTTGAATTAGTTATTAAATATTACGTACAAACTAATTCTTTAAATTTACGTCTTTAAAAAATGGCCTGTCTCATCTGAAACACGATTTTGTTCATACCCTTCTGTAGCACTACTATTGTGTAAATTTGGGCAGGAATCGGTTAACTGGTTCTCGAAATGTGGTATAAAACCTCCATTTTTTTCATATGACGATCGTCATTAATAGTGGGGAAAAATTTTTATGTTTTAGAAAATTCGATGATTTTCATAGATGCAGTATACAAATATAATAAGTAAAATTTGGTTACATAGTTACATATAAATAGCATACTAAGCTTAAATATGTACACCATAGGTTCAATTCTGAAAATATGTGCCTGGCATACTTAAAAAATACAAATTGATTTTACCTACCACAGCACAACTCCTTCGCAAAAGTTGGCGGGAATCTGTTGTTGTTTCCCGATATATGACATCAAAACTTGATTTTGTCATGTGGGACTCTTACAAAATTGTGGTAAATGAGTCTCCTTATAGACCAATTTTATGGTTGTTTTGGATTCTGCCAACAAACAAAATAAGTTTAATCTTGTTTCGTGATTTAGGAGATATGACATACTGAGGGAAAATGTTTATATGGTTGCCATGTTAAAAATAAGTGTCTGTCCCACTTAAAAGATATCAATTTACATGCCCTGCTGTAATGCTACTTGTACGATACGTTTGGTTGGAATCTGTTAATTTTCTTCGGATGTTACAAAAATTTTTAATTGTAAAGTGATATTATTTTACAAAATAGTAGATAAAACATACGTACTTTGTGTGGACACATTTGATGGTTGTTATATATACTGTCGGCATACTATCTTAAGTTGAAATAACTACTGTGTTTTGACGATATCGCATACCAAGCTAAGACAACTATATGTCAGCCATTTTGAAATAAGTGTCTGGCCTACTTAAAACATTAACTCCCGCAGTAATATTTGTTTGCCAAATTTAGTGAAAATCAGTTAACTGTTTCCCGAAATATGACGTGAAAACTACATTTATTCGTGTGCTGTGATATTACAAATTGGAGTACAATGTAGCTATCTTTAGAAAAATTTGATGCTAGTAAGAAATTTTTTTTCGGTATACAAAATTTCGTTGAAATTTGTCAAACATATAGTAAATAAATATTTTTATGACCTCTATTTCGAAAATAAATGCATAATATATTTAAATTACCTACGCTTACATGACCAATCACGGTATTACTTACTTGCCAAATTTGGCGATAATAGATTGCGTAGTTTTGGAAACATATTTTGGAGGCTTTATTTATTCATGTGGTGCTATCTTCCAAAATAGCGGATTAGCAACAGTATGATTTTCAAAAATGAATGCTAACATGATGCACTGTGAAAACGCAACATTTGATTTAATTCGATTCAATGGTTTTATATATACAGCATATCAAATGCAATTTTTAACTGGCCGCCTATTCCGGAAGTAAACTCGAGGCGTGGTCGAAAACTCTGAAAGTCAGATGATCTTACTTAGTACTATGTGTAGTACTATGTGTAGTTAGTTTGGTGACATTCGTTTCACGCGTTCAAAATATTTGACACGGGAGACGCACACGTCCAGACACACAGATGCACACACACACACCTACAAACACATACACACCTACAGGAAAGTGATCTCGTAATCCTTTCTTAGCTTCGGAAAATAGGCTAACAAACAGAGAAACAACGGCTCAAGAAAATACTGTATGTTGATACGAATAGGAAACCACAAACTATCACGGCCCTGCTAAACAGTAAAATAAACATTTCTTTCTTATTATATATTTTAAATTCTAATTTTATAAATGAGAATAAACGATTGACTGGTCTTTTAATATACATTCTCGTATAAATTTATGTGGGACACCTCTTAGATAAAATATAACTCCAACTCTATCTGAATAACGACTTGAGTTCTTAAAACTAAAGATCTTGAAACTAAAGGATAAAATTTATAATTACTGTTTGATAAACTTACCGCTCTTCATAGTAAAACACAATATTTTGAATCTTGAGATAAAAACTGTGTATTCTTACATTTTAAAAAGCCGAACAAAAATTTACATAACATCTAATGTTAAAAAAAAAAATCAAAGATAAAATATATCACACAGTCCATTCTCCTCGACAGTATACATAAGGAAAAATAAAAATTTAGAGGACACAATCAACGCAACATATATAATAACTTACAACGTTTCAGGGCTTAGAACCACTCCCCTTTCTCACGCAAGAAAATGTACATAACACACAATAGCATTAAACGTTTTAATTAATATTAGTAGGGAAATTTATGCATAACTAAGAGATCAAGAAAATACGACAATCTTGGCAGTGGACGGGCAAACTACAAGCTTCTAAAATAAAATGTACATAGGAACGCTGCTTCAAATAATGGAAAAATATCTCCCAATTCAACACAAATTGCACTGGCAAAGAGTAACCTATTATTAAATGACACATAAGTTGGTTATGTTGTCCGGCAGTTATTGTATTAGGATTTTTTCATTTCTATTTCCTACACAGTCTGTTTAAATTTTTGTAGTAATAACACTAACCTCGCATGTAGTTGAGTAACAAATATACGAATGCCCTTTTTGGTACATTAAACTGTAAGGTCGTAGTTTGAAAGAAACGTTAGCAGAAACGTCAAGGAGTTCGCCCCTCCCCATCAAACCACTCCCAAGAACTTTTGGTGGTAAAGTGAATGTAGTGTGGAGAGATTTGGGTGGCTCCTAACAACGATGTCTTTATAGCCAACGACGTGAAAATAGAGCAGTGTATTGGTGAAAGTGCGCTAGAAAAGGGAGATCCCCGAGAAAACCCGCCGACCAGCGGCATCTTCCGGGAATAGAATCCCTGATCGTCTAGGTGGGAGGCGAGTAGTCTAACCACTACACCACCCTCGGCTCCATCAAATAATCGCGTTAACCCCCTTATGAAAAGTCATCTATTATCATGGCACAAAGTACAGGGCACACGCCAGAAAAACGGCGTCAATGGCTAGCGACATGTCAGAACGCCGTTCGCCAATCAGCGCACGGCGACACGCCTGCCAGGAGGCAGCTCAGCCAACACAACACACAGAGCCCGTTTCCCAAATACCCGTTCAGCCAATCAGCGAATGGGTACGCCCACATCACAGGATCCGCTACACCACTTCACTTCCGTGTAGTTGTATTTCCTGTGAGCACGGATCAGCTTGTCCTAGATTGAATGGCAGCTATGTAAGGAACCGGGGAATGATGAACAGTGTTTTACAGCCGTGGCAAAGAGATTCTCGCAAGGCAGTAACTAAGTTGCAGACAAGAAACTTAGAAGCCGTACTAGAAGTAGTTGGAGAGTTGCGCGACTGCCTCGCCCAGATGTACACAACAGTGCAATAAATGAATCCGTTAGAATGATTGGCATGTGAACAGCAGTGCGCGATTGAGCCGCTAAAGCTCGCTGCATTAACCAGGCGGCCCCNCCCCGACAACTGTGCCCTTCGCCGATCACGTCGTCCGCACGTGATAGAGTGAAACAGCCACTTGTACTGGCAAAACGTGAGCAAAATGACGTCACTGGCCATCAGCATGTCTGAACGCCGCCCGGCAAGTAGTGCCGGATAAAGATGGTCTCACAACCACCCGTCGCAACCGTCAGTCGCTCGTCCTTCCGGCGGTCACGTGATCTTCAACCAATCGCAGGGCACCTTTTTTTTCTATCCGTCAATCCGTCAAATATTTCTCAAAATTTCACTTACGACGGACGGATGGGTGGGCCACCGCCTTCTGATGACATTCCGTAGATGTGAATACGCACATTCAAATAAAATGCAAGGCGGTGGATAACTGTTTTATTTTTCTTTGGTGGCAAATTTTGAAAATTTAAATTTGTTAACAATAATACAGTATCAATTCTTATAAAGGAAAAAAAATGTTTCCCCAAAGTAAAAGGTTTCTCTTTTTAAAATGTATTACCAACCAAAATATAAATCCAACTATAAAAAAATCACGATGTTAAGTTGCCACACTGAATGTTTGGCGTGCAGGAAGGTTGACAGACGACGGATTGTTGCGAATTGCTTTCAACTGACGAATGGAATACCAGACGGATGACTGACTGACTGATGACGAATGAATGACTGGTGCGACGGATGGTTGTGATCCCAGTTTAACTTGCTTGTCAGCGTGCAGCCCATCCATTGGGGCACATTTCCCACGCGCGGTACATAAGGCTCACTCCAGGGCCTTGTGCAGCCTATCAACGTATGAGTTACGTCCACATCAAAATAGCCGCCACGCCTTTTCGTCCATGTGCTCTTATCTCCTCTTTGAGTTAGCTCCATGCCACGAAAGATTCAAAATTCGCCTCCTCGAATATCTAGCTGTAGGCCAAACACCACAATCGTCTTTAAGGCTCCCACACACCTATTGCTTTAACTGCGTTTCAGTGTGTTTGGAATTAAGGTTTTTCCACGAAACTATTAAACGTGCGTCCAATATGCTGACATACGAAAGGAACACACACTTCGGATGAGGGCTGTTGAGTGCTTTCAAAATGTCACGTACATTAGAAAAATTATTTCAGAGTCCAAAACAGCTAATAAACGCATTTTTCAAAGCACTGTAGCTCAAAATATACACATCATATACTTACAAAACAATTCAAGGGCGCTGTACTGCTCCATCCTCTAGACTTTCCACCAATAAAATAATGTGGTCACCGCTTTAACTCCCATAGGTACACGCAGTGCGACTAGATCATTGCACGTCAGTGAGCGAGTGAGAGAGGAGATTTGGGAGGTTCTTAACAGCGAGGTCATGAGAGCCGATGAGGATGATTGAGGTAAGTATGGAGCAGCGCCGGAATGAAGGTGCGGGGAAAACGGGAGAACCCCGAGAAAACCCGCCGACCATTGGCATCGTCTGGCACAATTCCCACATGCGAAAATCCGGGAGTGGCGCTACCAGGGTTTGAACCCGGCTGGCCTTGGTGGGAGGCGAGCAGGTTAACCACTCAGCCACTGCGTCCCCGTTTTGCAAGTCAGTTCAGAGCCTTGAGCATAGTGGCGATGGCGCACTCGATACGCGTGGCAATCTCGCCCTTATCGCTTCCGCGTTTCTCGGCCTAAAACGAGAAAGAGAGCTCCAGGTATGCGTGAGCCTTAATTCGTTCAGCCCCTGTGTCCGCGTTCAAGGACATGTTGCACATCAAGGATATTTATGGTTGGCACTGTACACAACAAGGAATCCGCGCCCGGTATTCCGAGAGTCTGGTTTGGGAGAAACGCGACTTGTTCAAGTTTATGCATCTCTCGGTTGTGAATGTCTGATGCGACATAAACGAACAAGTAGCTCTTTGTTCATTAGCTGCGAGAAACACGGTCAACTCAAGTGCAGCGCAC
>NQII01015108.1:0-17856 GCA_002778355.1 Clitarchus hookeri | reverse complement strand
CATACGATGAAATGAAAAAAGGTGAGGGAGGTGGTGACCGGTCGACTAATTAACCATTGAGAAACATAGGTGGCCAGTCAAACGAGCGCGAGTGGGGAGTGAAGCGAGCACAAGTAATCAACAAGTGAGAAAAATTGGTGGAGGGATTAGAGGGGAACCCATTAATTAACCAATGGTAATCATTGTTGAGGGTCAGTCGTCTGCTGTATGTAGTGTTAAGAAAATCATGTATATATAAATTTTAACAATAATTTTAAACAAATTTTTAATAAATTATAGAAAATTTATATTTTTTTTTGCTTTCTAACTTTTTTTTTAAATGTAGGGTTTTTTTTTATAGAATTTTTGGGAATTTTCTTAGAATTTTAGGAATTGTTTTAGAATTTGTAGGATTTGTTTTGGGTATAAGGTTAATGGCCAAGGCTATTGGGTCAAGGAGATTTAGTCTTGAGTCTTGGGTCAAGTGCCTTTATCTTGTGTCAAGGATCTTGTGTCTTGAGTCTTGGGTCAAGTGTCTTGAGTCTTGGGAGAAGGGTCTTGAGTCTTGAGTCTTTAGTCTCGAGTCAATGGTCTTGAGTCAGGGTCTTGAATCTTAAATGTTAAGTCTTGAGTCTTGAATCTTAAGTCTTGAGTCTTGGTTCTTGCATGAAGGGTTTTGAGTCTTGGGTTTAGTATCTTGAGCCGTCAGTCTTAATCTTGAGTATTGAGTCTTGAGTCTTGGAGTCATGAGTCAAGTGTTTTTTTTTTGGGAATTTGTTGGAAAATTTAGAATTTTTGTATTTTTGGGAATTTTTGTGTTCAAGGTGACATAAATTGGTTCAAGTTCACGACAATTGGTTCAAGGTCAGATGTCAAGGTCATAAACATCTATCATGTTTGACGAGGTTGACACTGGCCGACCTGGCGAGGGTTGGTCGTGTCGGGATCTTAGTCGATCCTCCTGACATCGAACCACTAACCTCCTATATGTACATCGTTAAATAATTTTTTTAAATGTTATTTTTAATTTTTTATTTTTTTAGAATTTATTATAGTTTTTTTAGGGATTTTAGTTACGGGATTTATTTTATTTTTTTGGGATTCAAGGTTATCAAAGGTCATAGGCACAGGGTTAAGGTCAAAATCACCGACATCTAACATGGCCACCGGGCGAGCGGAATTACAGAGTATGAACGGCGCCTGGCTCCTATCCCCCATCCCCTTATACCTTTTTATTAATGGTCTGCATAAATTTGTTTTAATATATGATGTGAGACTGAATCCCAGAAGAAGAAGAATGTAGCTTACCTTTAAAAAACCAAGTAGTCTTTATTTTGGAAGTAAGCCACATTTACTAATACTGATAATTGTAGAACACTCATTTACACATTTCACTCTAAATCAGACTCGGTGAATAATCACAGATTTTCAGTGGTATCTGAGGAATCGAATTGGTCAGAAAAACGCAACTGGGAAAAAGTCAGCTGTAACTAAATTAATCCGTGAAAAATAATAACTGATGTTATCAGAAGACATTGCTGCGGAATCAATGAAATATTTTCACTGAAGTTATAGTGATATTTTTTTTATTAATTTACCAGTTGTCATTCTGAAAAAAATCAAACATTATTTACAATTGATCAGTGTAATATATTCACTGAAGTATCAGTGGTATTTGTAAATTTTATTAGTGGTAATACTGGAAAATCATTCTTAATTTATGTTTTTTATATGCAACCATTTCACTGAATTTTGGTTTACATAAGTTTAATTTTTCAATCGTGATAGAGAAAAACAATGATAACATATATTTTTATTAGTGTGTCCATTTCAATAAAATTTTAGTCATGTGTTTCTAATTTGTTGCGAGTTTATTGCCGTCGCGGTAAATTTATTAGAATCATCTACTTCTGTGTGGTGGTGTACTCTTTGCTCGGCTCGGATCACCTCCTCTTTCTACCAGGTTCTCCATCCCTGCCACCCCCTTCCCCTTCGTAAGTCATATTTTTTTATTGGTCGTGGTAGTTTATTTAGGCCTTGCACAAATTTGCTTTGTATACTTTACCCCCTTTAAACATCTGCTACGTTAAACCGCTACCCTACGCCTGCAAGATCTTCGTTTTTTTCTGGTGGTTTAGTTGCACTAAACCTCGGTCAACTGAGATCAAACACCGCTACGATGTTTTCGACCTGACGTTTTACTAGTCACGCTACAGAGCGATGGGGCACTTAATAAACGGTGAGTCATGGAAAACAATAAGTTTGTGGTAGAATTTTTAAATGTCTGGTAATTTGTTTGGCAAATTGTGTTTTACCTTGGGTGTGCAGTAGTTCTGGTCAATTAAAAAATTTTGGTTTTGGCTGCCCTTCCAAATTATGCTTCGGCGTAACTATGGTGTCGCGTTAGTGTGTCCTTTTTTAACGTGTCGTGTTCGTCCTTGTTCGCCTCCCAAGTTTAAATAATGATTGTTATTTCACTGTCTCACGACTTCATAGTTAGGGCGTTAATCTTTTAAATTGTTTGTTGTTCGTTTTTGTAAAGTTTTAACAGTGGGAGCTTTGGCGGGCCCCAAACGAATGCCTCCCACTGTTACTGTTTTCATTGTTTTTAATATTATTTTATTGCAAATGGCGGCTTTGCTGGGCAATTGTTGTTGCCCTCCATTCTGTAGTATTTTAAAGTTAAAGGGGTGCTGTGAATAACTATAAGTCATTAACGGATAGTGATTTTTAGCTGTTGTACTGCTGAAGAAAATTTTGTATAATCGTAAATCAATTTCTTGTTGTAATGTAGCCGGTTTTCATTATATATATTTATATTGCAATATTTTTTCCTTTCGTGCTCCGACATTAGTGATAAGTTTTAAATGAATTGTATTAATGGTATGAATTATTAATGATTTGTTACTAACTGTTATCACATTTTATCCACGACTGATTTCATATCCGCAAAATTTTATTAGTATTTCTATTCTTTTGCCATTCAGCTTTTTTATTCTTTCGTAAAGTTTTTAAACTTGTCTGTAATGATTTGTGAACTAGTCACATTGTCAATATTAATACAGAGAAATCGTGATAATTATTTTTTTGTCGGTGCAAAAATTTCACTGGAATTTCTGTACTATTTGTCTAATATATCAGCAGTGATACTGGAAATTGTGTCTTCATTCACTTTAGATCAGTGAAGCAAATTTCTCAGCAAATGATAGTGGTCGTTCTGTCAAACCTTACTTTTGGCCACTGTTATAAATTCATCGATATTAGTCCAATTTATATCCAACGATTCACAGAAATCAATACTTTTTATCAGTGCTAAAAGTTACACTGATATTTTAGTCAGCATTTATACCAAAAGTAAAAGGTCACATTTTTTTTATTTCGTGAGCCATATTACAACTATACTGATTTTTTGGTGCTTCTCTTTGTAGAGTGCAAATTAGCTCGGCATTCTTAATGAATGTTTCAGCCATCCATTCAAGGTAAGTTTCTCTAAAAGTACAGTAGCCTCACAGTTTAACAACTATCACATTTATTATTAATTTTTTGGTTTCCAGAAAAAAGTCCTACATTTTCCATAATTCAATTTTAGAACTTGTTAAGTATAAACAATTTTTTCCCTCAGTTCCTTCAAACCATTAAACGGACAGATATCTGTACCTACTAATTTGTCATTCAGAATTTTAAAAATTTAGTAGACTTACATACCTTTGTCTGAATATGGCAAAAATTGTCCCTTATTGACACAATTCTCTATGTTGCCAAATGAATGACATTATATATGCATTATAATTTTGCAAACATAAACATAAAGCCGCGAAGTGAAAAGTATTTTAGTTAGCTTTTGAACATTTGTACCACCTAGTGCTTGTGACTTGAAGATCGTTGTTTGTGATTAAATTGCAATCACCATATTAATCTACACTGTATCACGTAGTCTCATGGAGACAAATATGACTGATTAGTTATGTAACTACCCATACCCGCAACACACATTTGTCTTATAATTAAGGTAACAAGTAGGCTGCTATACATAAAAAGGACAGGAATTCAAGTACACGCAGTGCAGTACTTGTCGACAGACCACACACACACACACACACACAGGACGGCGATATTTTTTAAACTTTTGCGTGATGGTGACGTTTTTCTGGCAATGNCCACACACACACACACACACACAGGACGGCGATATTTTTTAAACTTTTGCGTGATGGTGACGTTTTTCTGGCAATGCCGGCTTCATCAGGCGGCGGCGAGTTGTAGGACACTGCAATATGGCGGAAGGGCGCTGTTGGCAGTAAACCCAGTGGCCAGGTGGCAAACTGGTTTGAGGGAAGAAAAGTTTGCCAACATAGCTAATGAGTGTGATTTGGAGCTGTGATTATCTAATGTTGAGGCCTGGCGGCGGCCTGGATTTTGTTATAAATTGATGAGCCAATTCCCAGCGCCTGTGTTCAGAGATATTGCTTGAAAGTGCTGACCACTCTGGTGCTGTATCAGTAATCAAAATCTTTCTCGTGTTGATGCTGCTTGTGCTGCAACTGGTTTGTCTTGTACAAGACGCACAACCGCGTGAAAAATGTGTCGTCCTTCTTCATGCGTGTGTGTCTATCGCCATACTTCCGAAATATAGGCTGTTTTCAGTTTGTGTAAGGATACATAACCGTTTGGCTATAAATACAGCAAATTATTGCTCAAGTGCACAAACAGTCCAGACTTCAAAAACTTGCTTAAGTTATNCCGTTTGGCTATAAATACAGCAAATTATTGCTCAAGTGCACAAACAGTCCAGACTTCAAAAACTTGCTTAAGTTATCTTTAAAAAATTATTTTCAGAATGAATACTTCAGAAATAAGAAATAGGCAAAACATGTTTTAAAAGTACCTATTCAACATAACTTATTTAACAAACAATATTTCGCCAAGTATTATTTTTTGATTAAATAATAACACTGGTATGTTACTATGAACTGAAAATCAGACTAGATTTAACACACACTTGTTTTAAATATTGCTTACATGCAGACTACTATTTACAGCCTGAATATTAATACATTTACTTACGTGTCTGCACAAACTAAAAATAACCTGCATAAAGCAGTTGTAACTTGTTTCAACTACAAAGGAAACGTTTGTACATCCAAAAATATGCAACTTTATTTTTATACTTCCAAAAATTTCATACCAGTTTTATGGCCCTATTTGATACTGAAATAGCAATAATTTCAATTTTTTTTTTAATATTTGCGTTTTGAAACATTATTTTCTCAAGAATTGTTATAAAATGGTAAAATTTTATGTTATTTCATAAAGTACAAATAATAATGCAGTTGTCCATTATTTATTTCAGATTCTTCAGTTATCATGTACATAAATCCAACATGAAATTTCTTACTTACCTAATTAATCTATTTAAAAACTTGGCTACACCACTTACTTATTCAACAGATGTAGCCTTACAAATGTCATTATGCATTGGCTATATGTAATGAGGTAGAAAATATAATTTCAGGTCACCTATTTTTCCTAGCAAAAAAATGTAGTGGAAATATTTTATATAAATCTAGAAGAATCAATTATAATTTATATATAACTAATCTGCATTCAATAGTTTGTGAGAAATTATTGACGAAACCATGGGGTAATTGTGATACAATGGAATTTATGTGGGACAATACCAAATAAAGTAATTAGTATGTAGTAAATTAACATTTTCACTACAGACAGTAGAAGTATATGGCTATAGTATTATTTCAATTTTGATTTTATATAAAAATGATAAATATACGGACAATTGTGCAAGATATTGTGTCCATAACATGCATTCACACTACTTGGTGTAGTTTTCAAGTGGCTAAAGAAAAATATGTAAAATTTTTGTTCTGATATATTTAACACTGGGCTGTCACATAATCACTTACGTAAACAGTAAACATTTGTTGCAATGGAATTACAGAGGTGTGTCACATTTCCCCTAGCCTGTACCATATTCACCCCAAAAACCAGGGTGAATGTGATCAAGATTGTTTAAAAACTGGGAGTTAAGAAGTAATTTGCAACGCGAGTATTTCAGGATTTGTTAGGTATGGGTGAGACCAACAGTTTTGAAGATATAATGAAAGTCTAGTTTCTTTGTCACATTCATCAGCGCTGGCTGTAACATGGGCTCAACAGCCAAACGAAAATTGTCTCAAAGCAACCAAAATTAATTTTGATTTAGTCACTTCAATGTTGCTTAGTGTAATATTTTAAGTGTTGAATCAGTCTTTATTGTTTTTGTACATTCTGTTTTGAACACTATGTTTACAATCAAGTTTTACAAAAATTCTAGTGAATGTGTGTATAAGCCATTCACGGTTAGTTCACAATTTTCTGAAGCCCTGCTAAAGTTATACTGTGGTTACCGATTACGTATCCTTCCGTTACATGTAAACATAAATATTGTCATGTAACTTCTACGTTATAACTGTCAAATGCATTGTTTTATGTTTTCACCTGTTCAAAGAATTATGTCATATTTCAAAATCCATTTCGTACGAATGTTAACAATTTAGGACTATGAGCATATTAAGGTCAGATTTATGACTTTTTTAAAATGTCTGCATTTACGATACCTCTTACGGTTATTGTTTTACATTTTAAAAATATTTTTTATACACGTCATAGCACACTGCACGTAATACACCTTAATATTTTTCCGCAACTGTGTTTAGCCCTGCAACAACCGCGGGAGAAAGAACTGTTGTATTTAAACTCTTTTTATTTCGTTTAAAAGATGGCCTCGAAAAAAAAATGAAAACGAAAGAACAACCAGTCCAACGAAAAGACTCGTGTCGCCTATTTTTTGTACGTAGGAATGACAAACTTAAAATATAGTGGTGAACATGCACACAAATAGGCCTACCGTAACTTTTATTCCGCCCATATTTCTATGGATCAGTACTTACTGTTTTCTAGGTTTATTTCATTATTTCATTAAATTTGTTTGGCTGTATTTTTAGGAATTATGGCAAACATTTCAATCACAGAAACGTAATAACGTAACACAGTTGTGTTTCAAACACGTAGGGCAGACGTGAGTTAAAAAAATAAATTTCTTCATAAAAACAGTTCACGGTTAAAAGGTATAAGTTGCGGACGTTTTGAGTTTTGAGTCGTGGGTTCCGGGTCTTTGGTCTTCAGTCTTGTGTTTTGAGTCTTGAGTCTTTAGTCTTGAGTTTTGAGTCTTGAGTCTTNGGTTCCGGGTCTTTGGTCTTCAGTCTTGTGTTTTGAGTCTTGAGTCTTTAGTCTTGAGTTTTGAGTCTTGAGTCTTTAGTCTTGAGTTTTGAGTCTTGAGTCTTGCTTGAGTCTTTAGTCTTGAGTCTTGAGNTGTTTTGAGTCTTGAGTCTTTAGTCTTGAGTTTTGAGTCTTGAGTCTTGCTTGAGTCTTTAGTCTTGAGTCTTGAGTCAAGTCTTAAGGGTTTTGGGAATTTGTTGGAATTTTTTGAAATTTTTTAGGAATTTTTTGTATTTTTTTGGGAATTTTTTTTAAGTTCATTCAAAGTCACGGGAATTGGGTTAAGGCCATGGGTCAAGGTAATCGACATTTAACATGGCTGACGAGGTGGATACCGGCGGACCTAACGAAGTTCGGTAGTATCGGGAGCTTAGTCGATCCACCTGTGATCGAACCCCGGACCTCCTACATGTATATCTTTAAATACGTGTATTTAAAGAATAATTTTTTTAATTTTTTAAATTTTTTTGGATTTGTTATACATTTTTTGGTGATTTTTATAAACTGGTTGTAACTTGTTCCATATGACAAAAATTAACTATGACTGATTTTCCAGTATAACTACTGAAATTTTTTAAATAAATATCACTAATACTTCAGTGAATATATTGCACTGGTCAATGGTAAATAAAGATTAATTTTTCAGAATGAGAAGTGATTAATTAAAAAAAACCACTAAAACTTCAGTGAAAACATTTCACCGATTCACCAGCAATGTCTTGTGATAGCATAATTAATTATATTTCACTGATAAATTCAGTTACATCTGACTCTTTCCCAGTTGCGCGTTTATGACTAATTGAATTACTTAGATAACAATGAAAATCGGTGATTTTTAACCCATTTCGGATTTAGAGTGAAATGTGTAAATTAATGTTCTACGATTCTCGGTATTAGTAAATGTGTCTTACTTCCAAAATAAACACTAAATTTTTTACTTTAATTAAATGGCAAGCTACATTGTTAAGTGTTCTTCTAGGACCAAATCTCGCATGACTTTTTGAAACCATGTTATGCTGACCGTTAAAAAAAGTGTAACACGTGCCTCTTTTTCTTTGTTTTAAATCTGAATATTTGAAGTTGAGGGCAATGTATGCGAGACAAATTCTCTGATAATTATTATTACACTCGTGAAAATATAAAACTAAAACTAACCAATCATTACATAAAATATACATGTGAATTAATTTTATCTGTTAATTTTATCCGAAAAGCGGGCAGTCCCTTTGCTGGTAACTGACGATGCTTAATTTGTACATGGGGATAGATTTTGAGGTCAAAGTCTTCGTTAATATTAGTCCTAGGATAGCAGTAAAGTATAATAATTGAAACTTCCCTTTCTAAAGGAGCCTAATAAGCTTAAATTAACTTAACATCAACTGTATGGTTCTTACGTAAATAAGTCTTTCTCTCTGCAGTGGAGTTCAGGCGTGCTGCGTTTAAGGCTCGCTAGCAAAGCTATTTATCCTAGGCGTAGGTTTTGTTGAACTTAAGTTTATTTTATTCAGGTTGGGAGCAAAAAAATATATCTTATATGAAAGTTTGACACAGGGAAAATTTTCACCGTCAGGTGCACTTGTGTTCCAAAGAGGTCGCTTTTAAACTGGAGATAAATGGAAAAATTATATTTATTTTTGTATACAATATTTTTGGCCTTAATTGTGGTATAGCCTATAATTGCCCCAGAAAAGTATTGAGTATATAATTTATTTAGTAACTACACACCTCAAAAATGTTTTCCTTCTTCGAGATCAGTGATTTACTAGGTTGCTCACTGCCCAAGAAAGTATGGGATGAAAAAAGACATTGTCTGTACAGACTATCACGGAAAACTGGTTAACCTCTGCATTACCCAGAAAGGGCACAGGTTCTATCCAGGGTGATGAGAAAACGTGTCCCAACTTTGGTTGGCCATGTCATATCTCGAGAAAAACTCTGCCAATTCCTACCAAATTTGCAAAGGAGTAGTACTACGGTAGGCCATGTTAAATGATATATTTTAAGTGGGTCAGACAATTAGTTTCAAAATGGCGACCATTTAAATATTTTATATTAGTTTGCCGGATCTATGATATTATGAAACCAATTTCAATAACTTTGTATGCTGGCAGTATATGTATATTACATTCGTCCAATGTGACGGCACACAGCGTCTCTTGTCTGCCATTTTGGAAGATAGAATTGCATGGAAAGTTAAGTTTTTAAATCTCATCTAGGGAAATAATTGATTCCTTCGAAATTCAGGCAACACGATTACATTTTGTAGACTATCTAAATGTATACACTGAAGAGCCAAAAACCCTTGTGCACCTGCCTAATATCGTGCAAGGCCCCCGTGAGCATGCAGAAGTGTCGCAAGACGACGTGGCATGGACTCGACTAATGTCTGAAGGTATGCAGGAGACATTGAACTCTGCGCCAATTTGAGAAAGTGTTGCACGTCTGTCACGTTTAATGATTCTCGTCAGTCGTCGTTTGTCCCGTTCGTTCACAATCATTTTCCGGCCGCAGCGATGTCAAAGATTTGATGTTTTACCAGATTTCCAATATTTACGGTACACTCGTGAAATGGTCGTACGCGAAAATCCAAATGTTATCGCTACCTCGGAGATGCTATGTCCCATCTCTCGTGCGGTGACAATAACACCACTTTCAACACACTTAAATCTTGATAACATGCCATTGTAGTAGCAGTAACCGATATAGCAACTTTGCCAGACGCTTGTTGTTTTATATAGGCGCTGCCGACCGCATCGCGTTACTCTGAGTGGTTCCATACCTCTTTTATTTGCATACGCATGCCTATACACGTTTTTTTCGGCTCTCCAGTGTATGTCTTTAGTGAGTAATCATATTTTTTTTTCGAAACAGCAGTCGTTTTAATATTTTAGGTTAGCGTCCCAAACAATTTCAAACAAACCTTTAATGCTGGCAGTGTCTATGACAAACATGAAATGTGCTAATATATAAACTATCTTTTCGCCATTTATGGAGGTAGAATTACATGAAAATGTAAAGTTTTTATCTATAATTAACTAATTCCGACCGGATTTTGCACGCAAGAAATTCTTTACTAGACGATGTAGACTTACATGTTTTAGGTAGGTCAGGCGTTTTTCTGTTTAACTGGCAGCAACTTTAATAATTTATATAAGTATGCTAGATGTTTTAAAAAATTTACAAAATCCAACGAAAATTTGCATGCTCTCAGTATCCATTAGAAACATCAAACACTACTATACAACAACTTTTGTTTTCACAGATGTAGAGAAAATTAAACTCATTAGTTATATCGGCAGACATATAAATTGATATGTTTTAAGTGAGGCAGAGACCTATTTAGAAAATATTTGCAATATTAATATTTGGTTTTAACACGCCTGTTATGTTATCTTATTTTTATAGTAGGATCTAATTCATAAATTTTACTCACATAAATATGTAAAGAAAAGGAGTCTTATTAGTTGAATTGGTAACTTCTTGAATACTTTCATTCCAGTTACTGCCATAGTTAATTAAATATAATTACATTTATTTTGTACAACCATAAAGCTCTAAGTTCAACACCTGGAAATCCTTTTCCACCATCTATCTTTACAGANTTACATTTATTTTGTACAACCATAAAGCTCTAAGTTCAACACCTGGAAATCCTTTTCCACCATCTATCTTTACAGAGGTATATTTTAATGTTTGTTTTCTAGTTGTGTTGGGTAATTGCAGATAAAAATATTTAACTTCTTTAATTATTTATTTTAAATTTTTTTTTTTTAAATCCAGTTTTCTCATTTAATAAATTTATAACTGTAATAAAATTTATACATGTGAACCGTCATCTGTTACAGTCTGCCAATATCTTTCACCAGCATTTGTGGGCGTCNAGTCTGCCAATATCTTTCACCAGCATTTGTGGGCGTCTTGACTTCACTTCAGTGTCATAGTGTTAAATCCCCCTATTCTCTTCTATTCCTTTCAGCCTACCATTGGAAAATGTTGGCTACCAGATTTCCCTTCCATATATGGGAAACATACATTTTCTAAAAAAGACAAATTCATCATCTTTTAACCAAAATTATTTATGTACCCGGGGTTTCTATGACACAAATTTATATCACTATAATTCGTTGTAATATCTTCACAAACAGATGTAGAGTTTTCTCTCTTTCAAGATCTCCTGCAGCGGTGTGTGGTGAACTGTTGTAAGTTAAGTTGGGTTTTGCTCTGAGCTATACCTAAACATTTCTAGTTTACACATCGGCCACTTAAACGTAGTAGCGCAGTTGACGTCNTTACATTTATTTTGTACAACCATAAAGCTCTAAGTTCAACACCTGGAAATCCTTTTCCACCATCTATCTTTACAGATGTATATTTTAATGTTTGTTTCCTAGTTGTGTTGGGTAATTGCAGATAAAAATATTTAACTTCTTTAATTATTTATTTTTAAATTTTTTTTTCAAAATCCAGTTTTCTCATTTAATAAATTTATAACTGTAATAAAATTTATACATGTGAACCGTCATCTGTTACAATCTGCCAATATCTTTCACCAGCATTTGTGGGCGTCTTGACTTCACTTCAGTGTCATAGTGTTAAAATCCCCCTATTCTCTTCTATTCCTTTCAGCCTACCATTGGAAAATGTTGGCTACCAGATTTCCCTTCCATATATGGGAAACATACATTTTCTAAAAAAGACAAATTCATCATTTTTTAACCAAAATGATTTATGTACCCGGGGTTTCTATGACACAAATTTATATCACTATAATTCGTTGTAATATCTTCACAAACAGATGTAGAGTTTTCTCTCTTTCAAGATCTCCTGCAGCGGTGCGTGGTGAACTGTTGTAAGGTAAGTTGTGTTTTGCTCTGAGCTATACCTAAACATTTCTAGTTTACACATCGGCCACTTAAACGTAGTAGCGCAGTTGACGTCACAGCACGTGTGTATCGGGTGCCTCGCCGTTCTCTCGTGAGTGGTCGCAATACATTCAGTTTCTCCCGGCTCCACTCTGGTTACTGGTTCATGCCGTGTGCGCTGTGTGTACATCACTGAGCAAGCGCCAGCTTACCTTGCAACACTTCAACATAAGCCACTGATCTGTTATGATAAAGAGTTTCCCAACTAATGGACACGCAGTAATGGAATTTTTGCCAACGATCTCTGCTTTATCTGAAGTAAATTTTACATTTTTATCTGCTTCATTCGGTATCCATACTGATTACAGGTTTAATGTTAATCCTGGTGCTTCCAAAAGTTCCATATTAATTACACGGCCATGATAATTTGATTTAAAAATATTTTTTGCTAAGGATCAAAACACTTTCATAATATTAATAGTCTGAAATGTATTGTATATTTGTTGTATCATTTTTCATATATAGTATCAAATCACGTTTCCTGCAAAATAAAATGTNAAATGTATTGTATATTTGTTGTATCATTTTTCATATATAGTATCAAATCACGTTTCCTGCAAAATAAAATGTACACGACATTTTTACTGCAGTCAATGTTATTTTCTTATTTTTTTTAAACCGCATGTTAAAATACTATTTGTTCTTTACTTCATGGTCCACTTAATTTTTAACCTGGTAGCAGTGCAGTGGTTTTCTGTCCTCTGCATTTATGAAGGGTTTTGTGATTCTGTAGCGAAANAACACGGCCATGATAATTTGATTTAAAAATATTTTTTGCTAAGGATCAAAACACTTTCATAATATTAATAGTCTGAGATGTATTGTATATTTGTTGTATCATTTTTCATATATAGTATCAAATCACGTTTCCTGCAAAATAAAATGTACACGACATTTTTACTGCAGTCAATGTTATTTTCTTATTTTTTTAAACCGCATGTTAAAATACTATTTGTTCTTTACTTCATGGTCCACTTTATTTTTAACCTGGTAGCAGTGCAGTGGTTTTCTGTCCTCTGCATTTATGAAGGGTTTTGTGATTCTGTAGCGAAANTATTTTTAACCTGGTAGCAGTGCAGTGGTTTTCTGTCCTCTGCATTTATGAAGGGTTTTGTGATTCTGTAGCGAAACATTTACTAACATTTGTCTTGTCTCTGTGGCTCTTATGAATGAATGCTTCTCTCAACCATCAAACTTAGGAACATCTATTGCAAATTATCAGCCCTGCCGGAAAATTAAGTTACCTTATATGTAAGAATAGTGTTATCTATCTGACAGGTTATCCATCTGTGACTTAGTAGCTAATTAATTATTTATCTTCCTGGAATTGTACAAATTGCATTTTTTCATCTGCCGAAGCCCTCTTTTTGAATAAAGCAAGAATACTCTTCATTACACTGTTATCTGCATATCCCACACTCTATTTAGTTACCCTCTGATTTTTAAGAAATTCCTCCCATTATTTCCCACTTTCCCTGACGAGGTACTGATTTGCAAAATTATTTATCGCATTAGTAACAGAAAATTGAATAATTGTACAACTTTATGCTCCCGAACAGTTGAGNGATTTGCAAAATTATTTATCGCATTAGTAACAGAAAATTGAATAATTGTACAACTTTATGCTCCCGAACAGTTGAGAACATCTTCAGTTATTTAAAAATTACAATTCATCTTAAATGAATACATTTGCTCCAAAATATTATTTAACAATGTATGTACACAAGTGCCAAACATAATACATCCATCTTATTAATTATATGAACAACAAAACGAATAATATGCCAAGAATATATGGAAAATACCTACAGGTGTTTTTTTTCATATTCTTGTGGATGGGTGAGTGCATGACAACTATTTCAATTTTTGTAACTTCACTGTAATGATACAAAACACAAAGGTGTGACTTGTACTCGGACCACAACATGCAATATCTTATATGTTGCACCTGCACATGTAAGTGTGGCCGGTTTCCATCTCACTCGTTGTGTCGAAATAGTAAGGCGTCTCAAAACAACAATAAGCAAGCACTGCCAAGTATGTAGCAACATTGAAATGTTACTAATGCATAATCGAGTTTGACATTTATATTTTTTTATAAATTTGTTTTTTTATTGGAATAACATAAATAAACTAGTTCCTTCATGTATGAGTTGCTTCATCCCAACTTTAAAGGTAACTGAAATTAAATTAAAGTGATGAATATTTGCCTAAAAAGTGTTTATTTTATTATAAATATCTAGCCATTTGTAACAATAGTTGAAGTTATGAACGAAAACAAAACGCAAGTATAGGGTGAACCTGTCATTTCTCACTTCTTTGCTCCTGTGACATTATTCTACATGCCTGCAGTGTCTCAGCTATTAAAATCGCAGAATGACTAGAGAAATTTAATAGCAGTGAGCTGCTCTTCATTATTTCAAGATATAGGCACAAGGTAAAATCAGTTGACTTAGTTAATATGCAGTGACAAGCACGACAAAATTAACTTGACAAATATCTTTGCATCAAATGTGGATTTAAAAGTAGTCTCCTGTGACACACACTTAAATAACATGTTAATGATTGTACCATGTGATTATTGCAGCTTATGAAGTCTGGGTAGGATGTCAGGCGCTATAATATCTCATCCTACACATGCTCGATTGGACTGAGGTCTGGGATCTAGCGGGTCAGGGTAGTATGCATACACAGCGTAGAGCATGGTGTATGTTGTCCTGGTCTCATGAATACGCACACTGTCGTGCTGGAAGATTGGTTCTGGCAGTGTATCGAGATAGGGTAGTGGGATAAGATTGACAACATTACGGATCTACGACACATTCACCATGCTATCCTGAATGAATACCAAATGCGATCGGATCCGAATGTGTAGCTTATGGGACCCCCTACCATAAGTCCAGGTATTTGACTGGCATGGCAAGTGCAAATACAAGTTACATTGTTCCGCTCACCCGCACGTCTATGAACGCGAACACGGCCATCACAGGAGACCACAGTGGTCTATTCGCCTCACCAACACACACTATCTCAACACCCCCGGAAATATGCATAAGGNCATCACAGGAGACCACAGTGGTCTATTCGCCTCACCAACACACACTATCTCAACACCCCCGGAAATATGCATAAGGGTGAGTTGGGGTCAGGTGAAAACTTGCCATAGAAACACTAGAACGTAAACCTACCTCAAACAATCGATTGTTTATTGTTCGCACGTGTGTTTGCGGTTCTCTCAGTCAGAGCGGCCCAAACGAACTACATTCTAGTCACNTCGATTGTTTATTGTTCGCACGTGTGTTTGCGGTTCTCTCAGTCAGAGCGGCCCAAACGAACTACATTCTAGTCACGCGTCAGTATAGTGAGGTGGCATTTGTGGGATAGGCGGCTCTGGGAACCCTCTGCTACCCTTCTTCTCCACCACCGATACGCCCCTGAATCGTCATGTCCCAAGCGAGTGGCAATTCTGCGAAACATCCAACCACCATCTTGGAGTACCACTATACTGCCTCCCTCAAAGTCACTTAGCTGTTCAATATGAACTCATCGTCGTATTNGATTTGCAAAATTATTTATCGCATTAGTAACAGAAAATTGAATAATTGTACAACTTTATGCTCCCGAACAGTTGAGCACATCTTCAGTTATTTAAAAATGACAATTCATCTTAAATGAATGCATTTGCTCCAAAATATTATTTAACAATTTATGTACACAAGTGCCAAACATAATACATCCATCTTATTAATTATATGAACAACAAAACGAATAATATGCCAAGAATATATGGAAAATACCTACATGTGNTGAACAACAAAACGAATAATATGCCAAGAATATATGGAAAATACCTACATGTGTTTTTTTCATATTCTTGTGGATGGGTGAGTGCATGACAACTATTTCAATTTTTGTAACTTCACTGTAATGATACAAAACACAAAGGTGTGACTTGTACTCGGACCACAACATGCAATATCTTATATGTTGCACCGGCACATGTAAGTGTGGCCGGTTTCAATCTCACTCGTTGTGTCGAAATAGTAAGGCGTCTCAAAACAACAATAAGCAAGCACTGCCAAGTATGTAGCAACATTGAAATGTTACTAATGCATAATCGAGTTTGACATTTATATTTTTTAATAAATTTGTTTTTTTATTGGAATAACATAAATAAACTAGTTCCTTCATGTATGAGTTGCTTCATCCCAACTTTAAAGGTAACTGAAATTAAATTAAAGTGATGAATATTTGCCTAAAAAGTGTTTATTTTATTATAAATATCTAGCCATTTGTAACAATAGTTGAAGTTATGAACGAAAACAAAACGCAAGTATAGGGTGAACCTGTCATTTCTCACTTCTTTGCTCCTGTGACATTATTCTACATGCCTGCAGTGTCTCAGCTATTAAAATCGCAGAATGACCAGAGAAATTTAATAGCAGTGAGCTGCTCTTCATTATTTCAAGATATAGGCACAAGGTAAAATCAGTTGACTTAGTTAATATGCAGTGACAAGCACGACAAAATTAACTTGACAAATATCTTTGCATCAAATGTGGATTTAAAAGTAGTCTCCTGTGACACACACTTAAATAACATGTTAATGATTGTACCATGTGATTATTGCAGCTTATGAAGTCTGGGTAGGATGTCAGGCGCTATAATATCTCATCCTACACATGCTCGATTGGACTGAGGTCTGGGATCTAGCGGGTCAGGGTAGTATGCATACACAGCGTAGAGCATGGTGTATGTTGTCCTGGTCTCATGAATACGCACACTGTCGTGCTGGAAGATTTGTTCTGGCAGTGTGTCGAGATAGGGTAGTGGGATAAGATTGACAACATTACGGATCTACGACACATTCACCATGCTATCCTGAATGAATACCAAATGCGATCGGATCCGAATGTGTAGCTTATGGGACCCCCTACCATAAGTCCAGGTATTTGACTGGTATGGCAAGTGCAAATACAAGTTACATTGTTCCGCTCACCCGCACGTCTATGAACGCGAACACGGCCATCATTTTGACGATAATCACAGGAGACCACAGTGGTCTATTCGCCTCACCAACACACACTATCTCAACACCCCCGGAAATATGCATAAGGGTGAGTTGGGGTCAGGTGAAAACTTGCCATAGAAACACTAGAACGTAAACCTACCTCAAACAATCGATTGTTTATTGTTCGCACGTGTGTTTGCGGTTCTCTCAGTCAGAGCGGCCCAAACGAACTACATTCTAGTCACTCGTCAGTATAGTGAGATGGCATTTGTGGGATAGGCGGCTCTGGGAACCCTCTGCTACCCTTCTTCTCCACCACCGATACGCCCCTGAATCGTCATGTCCCAAGCGAGTGGCAATTCTGGGAAACCTCCAGCCACCATCTTGGAGTACCACTATACTGCCTCCCTCAAAGTCACTTAGCTGTTCAATATGAACTCATCGTCGTATTTCAGACATTGCAGACACAATCTGTGATACACACGTAATGGAAACACACAGCCAACTGCACTCGTCGTGTTGTCGGACGAATAAAATTTCTCCTGGTGACCAGTGACACGCCTATTAGTGGCTGTATAAAGGCAAGTAAAACATGTGGTCCTTGGTTAGCAGATGAGGCTACGTCTACAGCATGGAATAGCTTAAATTCGCAAATGCCTATACCAGGCA
>NQII01015106.1:0-23904 GCA_002778355.1 Clitarchus hookeri | reverse complement strand
ACTAATTGAACCAAACTCTGTGCGTGGCAGTTTTTATAAGAACTACCAAATACGTTTACACTGAGCCTATTTTATGCCATTTTGTAAGATAGCGAGACATAAATAAATAAAGTTTCACGCCGTACAATAAAAAAAAACCATTAAGTGTTTCCCACCAAATTTCGGAAGACAAGTAGATATTAATTTAGATGTGCATGTAAAGTGATAAGTTTTAAGTAGGTAATGCGCTTATTGTAAAAATTTTGGCAGTATGATTATTATATTATAAAACACAAATTTATTTTATCTCAGTCTTAAGGTAAACCCAATTTCCCTCTACGAATTAGTCATGGCCGTAAACGCGGCCATATCTGACCAATACCATAAAAGCCGCGATGCACGTGGCACGTAGTTAGTATATCTCTCGCATGATTAGGCGTATGATGATCAGCCCTGAGACGAACTTAGATGCACCTTCGGTGCACGCGAACTAAGCCGCGGTGAAGCAGTGGCTAGATCGCTCCTCTCCCTCCAAGTGAACCATATTATATTCCCAGCGTCGTTGCTTCAGGATTTTCGCACGTGGCAATCGCGCCGTATGATGCCACTAGTCGGCGGGTATTCTCAGGGATCTCCCGTTTCCCCCGCATTTGCGTTCCGGCACTGCTTCACTCTCATCGGCTCTTAAGACCCCGATGTTAAGGGTGCTCAAGTGCCAAAACAGATTTTCTATATTTTAGGGTATTTAAAAATTTTGCTTCATTACATCAACTAGTACTTTGATAAAAGTATCCAAAATAATGATAATTTAATATACAAAAATTAATGACGGAAAAAACAGGTATTTCCCTTAAATGTGTTGGTATACAAATATAAAAAATTTCGTTTAATGATTTTGTTTTGCTACAGTTCACATACATTGTTAATGTCATAAAAATAATATAAAGAAATTTCATAGAATTTCTTATATTGGCTCTGTTATAATTTCATTTAAAGTTCCACAGTAAGATTTTATTACAAATTAGCCAGAAGTTAAACCGAAATCGCAGGAGAACCAAATTCTACACTTCATAGAAATTTCTTCGTGGCGTTCCTAAAACTTCAATAACAAACCTTAGCTGAAATCAAACATTGTTCTCGCATAATATTTTATAATTGGTTTGCACACATTTTAAATATCACATCCTGATAATTCTGCTAGGAAAGAACGCAAGAGTTACTTCTAAACTGATTTGACATTTTAATCAAATATTTATTGATATTTTATTTCAAATTCGCAAAATGTCGTTAAAATGTAGAATTTTTTTTGGCCATTGAACATAATTTTTTAAAGTAAATTTTGAGAATATAATCTTGAAACAGATAGCTAAGTGTGTAAAATGATACTTTTAAACTGTGTATCGAGGCAAGTAGAAGAATTTGTCTTTCAGTAATTTTTAATTTAATTTTCAAGGTTTCTGATTTTCCCAGGAAACAGGCTATGTATTATTATTACAAATGTCTTCGATAGCAAAGAATGTATTTTATGCTAAAAAAAAAGTCCACGGTGTTATATATATCCTTAACAGGGACACCAAAGAGCCAAATTTCATTAACATGTATTTCCCGATGCCAAATTCTCACTTTTTCAAACCAGGCAGCAGCGTTAAGGGAAGAGCCTACTGGTTGGCAGCTGCGAAATTTTAGTAAAAAATTCCATGTTATGGAAATTTAATTTTAAATATAGGCGTTTCAAAACAAATTGATTCTTAATGAATTTTAAGGAAAACATCCCTACGAGCGTATATTTTCAATAAAGATAGACTCTTAATATTTTACCGGATTCCCGATATTCACGGTACACTCGTGAAATGGTTTTACTCGAACATTTAAATGTTATGGATACCTAGGAGGTGCTATGTCCCATATCTCGTGCGCCGACTGTAACACCACGTTCAAACTCCCTTAAATCTGTATAACCTGTCATTGTAGCAGCAGTTACCGATCTAGCTGCCGACCGCATTGCGTTTCTCTGATTGGTTCCATACCTCGGTTATTTGCATACGCACGCTTGTACCAGTTCTTTTGGCTATTTAGATTATTATAGCTTGTTTCCTGGAAAGATCAGAAAATTTAATAATTGAGTAAAACATTACTGGAAACCAAATTGTTATATTTGCCTCGATAAAGAGCTCGAGAGTATCATTCATCACGCTTAAGTTGTTTTCAAGTTTATATATTCAAACTTGTATTCAAAAAACATAACTTCATTAACATGTATTTCCCTATAACAAATTCTCACCGCTTTCAAATCAGGCAACAGCCTTAAGAGTCGGCCAAATCCCTCCACTCCTCTTTCCGTGCGCCCGAAAACACCTCCACGGCGAGATGGCCGCGGGCAGTTGCCTCCACGCCCACCAGGACCGCTGATTACCACCGCCTCCTTCGCACTTTCGGGGCCGAACCACGCCGGCGCCTTGCGGTTTCCGGTGATTTAAANCGGGCAGTTGCCTCCACGCCCACCAGGACCGCTGATTACCACCGCCTCCTTCGCACTTTCGGGGCCGAACCACGCCGGCGCCTTGCGGTTTCCGGTGATTTAAACCGGCGTGATGATGGTGTTCCGCCACCAGAGGCACGCATTACGCAGTCACCCAGCCCGTGCACAGAGCACTGAAGAATGCAGAGGCGAGACAGCCGCTCACGCAGCGTGAGCCAATACAATGACGTTACCGGCCGGCAGAATTTTGGATCGCCGTTCTCCAATCAGCTCCTGGTATCCGACTCGCNAGCCAATACAATGACGTTACCGGCCGGCAGAATTTTGGATCGCCGTTCTCCAATCAGCTCCTGGTATCCGACTCGCTAGACGGCAGCCCACCCAACAGGGAGCCTGTTCGCAACATGCAGTTGCCAATCAGACACGAGGCCCATGACAGATTGAGTACGCACACATGAAAGGAGTCGCCACGCTGTTCCGCCTTGGTGTACTTGCCTGCTCTGTGTCACGGTGTCACTTCCTTCAGTGGCGAAGCGAGAAACTATTGCGCGAGAGAAGCTCCTTTGCTCCATCCATGTTCTTTGGTGGAAGCAATAACTGAAGATACTTTCACGATAGACATATGCTCTGTGAGAATAAAGGTTCCAAGATAAATTTCCATTTTTCTTGCCAAGATTTCTTTTTAAAATTAAAATACTTAAAAACAATTGTACATTAAATGTGTAGAATTCAGAGAATATATATTATTGCATTATTTTAAATCACACTACTAGGCATAGTAGGTACAAATGCATATTTTTTGTGTTCCACGCAAAAAAAATAAAATTATAATTATAGCTTATAAATAAAGTTTCCCGCGCCCGTATTTTCATAATTGTACGTATTTTCTGATGTACTGCATTATTTTTGCGGGAATATTCTAAAGAGAAGTTTCTCGAATGTAGCAGAAAACGTACTCGTAGGCCGCATGAACATTTATTTTGAAGAGTGACGCAAATTCAATAAGAACAAAGATTGGTCACACTCTATATGAAGTTTTGTTATAGAGTGGGAAGGATGTAAGTAGTTATAATGAAGAATCTTTGTAAACTCTGTATTTCTTTCCGTAAAAATTTCGTGTATTTTAGTTTGTGTGGTACAAGGGATCATGCGATGAAAATAACCTTTACCTCCCTAGCAGCAATGTTAAAATCTTTTTATATCAATGAGTACTTGACAGTTAAATTGTTGTGAAATTTCCATAACACTGACACCCAGGAATATTCCGGCTTTTTTTTTACGATCATGCCACTCGTGCTTCAGTCATATCAGTATTTTTTTTATAGATAACGTAACTACAACTTTCTTCTGCTAGCCCATGAAATTATTACAACTTATGCCCTACAGCCCTTACATCGCATTCCGTTGAAACTATCGCAAACCCTCTACCATCAAGCAACAACTGCGTTTGTCATATATCGGTTTTTTTTTCTCCAAAACAATACCGACTATCTCTGGAAGGTTATTGTTCACGAAGGTATGAGACGAAAATTTATAAATACTTTTCCANTGGAGGTGGCGTTGTACCTTCAATACCCCTGATCACCAGCAGGGTAGACCAAGCACCAAAGTCCATTGCTTTGTGCACCATCACGCCTCCATGTCCGGAGGTGTGTCGCTCAACCAGGAAGTCCATATGTGTGATCTCTGCTCTTTCCAATCCACCCAATTCACCAAGTACGGGTGTCATCTATAGCAATACAAAACCTGGATTAGTCGCTATAGATGATCGATCCATCGCTAATTCCCAGTGGTTCAAGCAACATTATAAGGATGGAACTGCAAACCGAATCGCCATTGTTAAGATGGCAATGGAAGATATTGTAAGGGACGTCGAGGATTCGTCCTTTTGAAGAAGTCGTCTCGAAATTATACCGTTGGAAGGAGGGGGTTTATAGAGAGTACCGCTGCAGGTATCCAGACTGTTGGGAGAGATGTGTTTGCTGAATTCATTCCTGTCTGACAATAAACCGTTCCTTTCTTCCGGTCATCTTGAGTCACGCAGAGGCTCCACGGCACACACGTGTTCCCACCGCTCCCAAAACCACCGCGAAGTTTGTTGGCAAAATCCAGGATGGGGGCAGTTTAACGGAGCGAACATCCTGACTCCCCGCAGTCCAAAGATTCGCCTACTTCAAGGTGCTCTTACATTCGTCTAATGGATCGCCGAGCCATNATCCTGACTCCCCGCAGTCCAAAGATTCGCCTACTTCAAGGTGCTCTTACATTCGTCTAATGGATCGCCGAGCCATGCTAGCTTCTCACTAACGTTTATCCGACACACACAGATTGATTATACTGCACATAGTTTGGGTCTAAATGTGTTTANGCTAGCTTCTCACTAACGTTTATCCGACACACACAGATTGATTATACTGCACATAGTTTGGGTCTAAATGTGTTTAAGTTGCCACGGTTTCAGGGTGTCCGCGGGGACATTTTTACATGAATAACCTTAGCCAAACATAAACAAGTCCCAGTATGACCCATAGAGGTGTTGTATAAAAGAACATTCGCTTATTTCCGTGGACGGTTTTTTTTGACAATGAGTGTAAATTAAATCCTCAGCTGTTTGTTCACTGGCTGCTGTCACCACTGAGTAGCCAGTTATACCAACCACAGCTCAGATAGCACGCAGTTTGGTCCTTGTCTTCTTGCAGATTGGTTTTTGATGCAGAGTTCTGCACGAAGTATCTAACAAACTGCGTATCAACACGCAGGGATAATTTATGTGTTCATATTTCTCAAGTTCAAAGTGATGAAATTTTCCGCCAACATAGCGATATTGTATTTGAAATACGAATGAAGGAGTAAGTCACGCTACCTTTCTTTCCCATTTGTACATTTCTCAGTATTAGATACAAAAAAAAGCGGGGCGTTAACGTCAGCTACACGAAGTTGCGTATAGGGAGTTTTGAAACAGTTGATCTCATAATCGTTATTGACAGATAACAATTTATAGAATTATATGTGCAAATCATATTAGGCCTTCAGAACCTATAAAATTTATTTTTAAAGCCTTTTTTATAAAGATAAATGCATAGTCTTCTTACTTACGTATGTAGATATGGACTGTAAGAATTGGCGATACTATTATAGAATATGAACAATAGAGTTTAATACATTAAACGTTTTTAAAACAAATTTTTTTGTACCACGAGAGAACTGCCTCACAACGCACTTTTTTAAAATATCTTAAAGTAGTAGTTTTGCTAGTGATTCTAATTGCAATAACATAATTTATATAATAACAAAATTACAATTTTTAATAAGGTAGAAACAATTTTTATAGTAAATTACGCTCAAGCAAAGAATGACGGAAACAAAAAAATGTACAGGAAGGTTTCTTCAACACTAAAATTTTCTACATTATCAGAATTACTTCTCATTTTTTTTATTTGTTAACAGCTGCATATGTGAAAATACCAGATGCATAGGGATTTATTTTTCATTTAACGTTGCTCTTAAGAAAATATGTTTTGTGGTTTCTGTCACGGCTTTGTTTTTTCTGTGTCCTAATGCAAAACATTATGCTGCAATGATCCTCTTGTCTATTATCCATGATTCTATAAGATTGCGATGTGAAACGTTAGGGAACACATATACTAATTGCTATTATTTATAAAACAATAAGAAACCCTTGTTATATGCCACACACTAAAACATAAGAATTTCAAATATAATTACGTAGAAAACTTAACTGCTCACGACAAGTTTGATAAGTAATACCTGTCGAATAGCTTGCATCTACTCCTTTCGCCTTGATGATGGTGGTGATACGGAATAGAATGGACTTCATAGGGCACCAGAAGCGGTCGGGAGCCACAGTGCATCATGACTGTGGCACAGCATCCCACAGTGCATGGTGATAGGTCAGAGTTAGATCCACGGCGGGGGCATTATTCTCGACAGGGTCCCAGATGTGCTCGAGAGGACTAAGGTCGGGTGGTCTCATGCACCAGGAAAGGAAGCTCAAGCCCGTCAATTTCCACCCAACCACTCGGTCACGAACTGGGAGCTGTGGGCCACTGCGTTGTCCTGCTGTAGTTACAGGTCTCCTACAGAGTCATTAAGGCGCAGAGATGGATGCACATGATTTTCCAACGGGTACCCTGTATCGTTCACTGGTGAGGAACAACGGCACGTTCACTAGGGGCACCATCTGAGTCTACGTAAACAGTCCCCATACGAGGGTACCACCACTACCCTTCAAGAATTGGTGTTCTGCTTACTTGAGGGATCCATCGCTTTATGTGCTCGGCATCTCACTCGTATCCTGCCATCCGTGTGTGCCAACGTCTGCCACGAATAATCAGTCCTGGCGAACTTTCTCCATGCGTTGAGCCTTGTGACATGCAGNCCGTGTGTGCCAACGTCTGCCACGAATAATCAGTCCTGGCGAACTTTCTCCATGCGTTGAGCCTTGTGACATGCAGTGAGCAGAAGTACACCCTAGTGAGACGGTGGTTTCTGTACCCCGTAACAAGGAGATGGTTCTGGGTGGTACAGCTGCTCACCGGTAATTGTAGTCCGTAATTGAAATGGCGATTGATCTACTGTGGCCTATCTACCCGCTGTTACCAATCGAGTTACCCAATCTTCGATGCGCTGTACACCACGGTAGTTGTCAATGGCGGTGATGTTCTCACACTCTTGACACGGCGGCCCGTGGAAATCCCAGTGTCTGCCTGACTTCAGAAATGGAGTGTCCCAAATTATCGTCACCAACGATCTGTCCACGATCAAATGGTCTGAGGTCTTGTTTCTCCTCCATTCTGCTATCGAATGCTACTGAGGTAGTTAGTATAAGGTCTGACGACACCCCAGTCATGTCTGACTGGGGACTATTTCATTCAACGAAGCGACCAAAGCTTTATTTTGCCAACACGGCAGATGTCTAATTCGATTCCTCGTGAGTACTTTTGTCGTAATTCGTATTGCTGTAACAACTATAGTTAGATTTCATAAGTTCTCAATTTATAGTTAACCAGTTTAAAATGGTTTCTTAAAAGGGTTCAATAAACTGAAATAATATTCAACGATATTCCGAAGAAAGTATGAAAATGAAAAAAAAAAANTTTCTTAAAAGGGTTCAATAAACTGAAATAATATTCAACGATATTCCGAAGAAAGTATGAAAATGAAAAAAAAAAAAAACTCTTTTCAAAATTGCCTTAAATAATACTTTATCATTTAGTTCGAAATAATGACTCAAATAGTANAAAAAAAAAAACTCTTTTCAAAATTGCCTTAAATAATACTTTATCATTTAGTTCGAAATAATGACTCAAATAGTAACAATGGAAATTTTTCTATGCAGATCACCCGAATTCACATTTATATATGAGGTAAAATTCAAAGTCATAATAGCCACAACTTAAGGTGGAAGGATAATTGTTGAAGGAAAATTGCACGTCTGAAACCTAAAAGCGTAGGACGATCGTGACATGCGCATCAAATCACTCATCGCCTCTACACGCAAAGCACTGAATTACCCTGCAGTCTTGCCGTCTATAACGCACCTCTATGAGACTTTCAGCGGGGACTTTACCATTTTATGACGTAATAATAAAAATAAAGGTTTGAAGCACGTACCTATTCCTTTTTTAATGTTTTCAACCGGAATGTTCATACCTAAAATTTACCATGAAAACGCCCGTTTGAGCCATTTTCACTATCGCAAAAACTTGCTTTAGAGAGAAATTGGGGAACTGATAAATATATACAGATCCGTAACGTTTCTTAAATGATATTCGTAAGCAGACCTCACTCAGACACAATGGACGGTTTTTTTAATAAAACATTTTCTGCTGGAGCTCTGCACACCGTTCGGTGGCTTACCCAGGCGGCTACCTTAACCGCTTACCACAGACGAAGAAAGTGCAGGATTTGAAAGTAAAGTGCAACACACTATTAAAGTGACTTCAATAAACAGTTTGGATGAATCAAATACATGCGTTCAAATAACGTATTTTTTAAAATTTACACTTATGAAAATTAAAAAGTATTATTCTCGTATTTACGCTTCTAAATAAATAACGAATTAAATATTTTAATTTTTTTATCGCTTTTAATTAATTTATTATCCATGTAGTGTCACTGAAACATAAAAAGTCTTTGAAATCAAGTAAAAAATTTAAATTTTAAAGAGCTTTAACATTTAAGCTGTGTACTCACTCAGTGCTATATACATGTCTTGCTCACTTGCCCTCGACCCAGTCACGATATTTCCTTCGTTACTTAGTGTTCATCTATTAAAGTGCCACACCTTTGTACGAGCGTTTCTTCAAGTTTTTAAGTATCGCGTGTCGACAGTGAGTAGTATCAGATTTCTCTAAAAATAATTCAAGTATAAAAATTTGCCAGCAATAAATCTAGTTTTAACTTTTTTTTGTGCTCGCTGTTCAGCTAGATCTTCATGTTGCGTGCATGGACGCCAATATGGAAATGAACGAGAAATAACCACGGCAAACGATCACGTGTCCGAGAAATGCAAGCGATACGTGTCCTTAGATGAAGAACATTTTACTGAGAATTCGGAGAGCGGCATTGCGACTTCAGAGCTCCGAAGCACTTTTCTAGGCAGAGAGCGAGGTACAGGCCCTTCACGGTAAAATGAGTACTTTTGAAATTAACGTTTGAAAAATTTTACCGCCGTATATTTTAACAGGCACGGTCATTGGTATGCGCCCAGTTAGGTTGGTAATGACGTAGGGAAAGTTAATCCATGTTCAAATTTTTTATGCAATATTTTAGTTGAAATTATGCAATAACTAATAATTAATATAATTGAATTTTAAAAAATGCATTAAGTATAGAATTAGAACATAAGCAAAATATTTGCTTTGCCAATAATTTCACTGTTTCACTTGCCTGACGCAAGAAGTGTGCTGCTCCACTGCCTAGTTATATTTTTGCAGTTTAATAATATGCAATATGTATAGAGATAGACATTAAATCGGCTTACATATGTTCGTACCCAAAATCCCGACGGCAAAAAATCTGAAACTCAGAAATGCTTGGACACACGAGAGACATCAAAGCCAGAGAGAAAGAATGAAGAGGTCTTTGGAAGATGAGGAGAACAAGAAGAAGAAAACCAATGCTAATTAATGGTTCTACGTACTCCTTAGAGGGCCAAACGCGTGTTTATACACTGACAAGCCAAAAAAAACTGGTACACCTGCCTAATATCGCGTAGGCCCCCCTAGCACGCAGAAGTGCCGCAAGACGACGTGGCATGGACTCGACTAATGTCTGAAGGTATGCAGGAGGAAATTCACACCATGAATCCTGCCGGGCAGTCCACAAATCCAGTCTGCGCTAAGTTTAGAAAAGGTTGCACGTCTGTCACGTTTAATGATTATCGTCAGTCGTCGTTTGTCCCGTTATTTCACGATCTTTATCGAGCGGCAACGATGTCGAAGATGTGATGTTTTACCAGATCCCCGATATTCACGGTACACTCGTGAAATGGTCGTATGCGAACATCCAAATGTTATCTGCCTCGGAGATGCTATGTCCCATTTCTCGTGCGCCGACTATAACACCACGTTCAAACTCACTTAAATCTTGATAACCTGCAATGGAACAAGCAGTAACCGACATAGCTGCCGACCGCGTCGCGTTACTCTGATTGGTTCCATGCCTCTGTTATTTGCATACGTATGCCTATACCAGCTTTTTTGGCTCATCAGTGTATATTTATAGAAGTAGATATTCAGCGGGTCTTTCAGATGTGCTCTGTTTACCGTGAACAGGCTATGAGGTCCCTCGGCTGGTGGATTCCGACACAGTTCTTGTCTCGGGAGGCGGGCGCCTTGAGTCAATGAGCACTGCATGATCACTATCTAATGTTCCCCCGAGCACCACGCCGTCGTTGTAATGGCCGTGCCAACCTACTGCCCGGCGCGGACGCCCCGCTGGGCTCGTGATGGGGCCCGCTTGTAGCCCCGTCAGACGGCGGCGAAGAGGCGAGAGGCAGTTCTCTGTCGTGCCCGCCCGGCCAGTCACTTCGCCGGACGGACAAATGGCCAGCCTGACACCGCATGTCCGCCCGCCTCGTTTGAATGCGCGGCCTGGCTGCAGCCCGCCGAGGTCTTAATTGTTCACTCGCTCAGAGTCGAGATGACGTCCGCGGTTAATCATCCTTGTTCGCTGGCTAAATTTTCAGCTTAGAACATTTTTTATGTTCAAATTCTCGTTGGTTGTAAAGTTGTAAAGGAAAGAATCGGGTGTTATGANGTTGTTCTGAATGATTAAATTCTTTTCTGTATGTATGTGGAAGTTTATGCCTATGTGTAAATGTCGATTTGTTAGCATGGGCGATAGTATTAGCGACTCAAGAATTTACCATCTGTGATAAATAAAAGTATAGTCCATTTAAGGTATCTTCATGTCTTTTGAATCACATCTTCAAAAATCACCTAATTATTTTTCTGTTGTTTCTCAAATATACCATTAATCGCAAGAGTTTTACACGTTTAATTACCAGCAACATAAAAATTATTTACTTTTGGTCAAATTGAACTTCTACTCACACTTTCTCTATTAATATAATTTTTTTTACATTATTTAATGTGAATGAAAACAGAGAGAATACAAGTGTGTTGATAATGCCTATAAAGAAATAGTTCTCATGCAAATTTTTATTAAACTGGTAGCGTACAAACGCAGATCGTTTTCCCGTTGGTTTTATTATCTAGACCTTGTTCAGCTCCGTTTCAATGAACTGGAAGAAAAAACCCAAAATAATAAATTACCAAGGCTTCAGAAATTTGGAAGCAAGTATGAATGAACTATATCCGGACTGGCGTTAGTAGATAAAAAGTACAACAGCTACAGATATGGCATCTAACTCACATCAAATTAGTCTCCTTCCGAAGCCACACACTGCGATTAGCGTCGTTTTCGTTGCTGGAGGAATGCCTTCAACGCCTTTTTTGCGACAGTGGGCAGAAGCCTCGTCGTACGTTGTTGGATTTCCTAGACGTCTTGTAATCATTATTTAAGGTTGTATATGATATTCTGGAAAATGAATATGACGCAGGGTGCGATATCTGGCGAATACGGTGACTGCCGTTCCTAGGGAATTTCGTTCTTCGCCAAAACCTACTGCACAAGTTGGGATGAATGAGGAGGTGCTTTGACATGGTCGAGTTATCATTATTTGGATGTATGAAATTCTGGCCGCTCCCGGCGAACAGCATCCCTGGACCGCATCACTTCACGGTAGTAGTCTCNATAAATTACCAAGGCTTCAGAAATTTGGAAGCAAGTATGAATGAACTATATCCGGACTGGCGTTAGTAGATAAAAATTACAACAGCTACAGATATGGCATCTAACCCACATCAAATTAGTCTCCTTCCGAAGCCACACACTTCGATCAGCGTCGTTTCCGTTGCTGGAGGAATGCCTTCAACGCCCTTTTTGCGACAGTGGGCAGAAGCCTCGTCGTGCTTTGTTGGATTTCCTAGACGTCTTGTAATCATTATTTCAGGTTGTATATGATATTCTGGAAAAATAATATGACGCAGGGTGCGATATCTGGCGAATACGGTGACTGCCGTTCCTAGGGAATTTCGTTCTTGGCCAAAACCTACTGCACAAGTTGGGATGAATGGGGAGGTGCTTTGACATGGTCGAGTTACCATAATTTGGATGTATGAAATTCTGGCCGCTCCCGGCGAACAGCATCCCTGGACCGCATCACTTCACGGTAGTAGTCTCTTGTATAACAAGGTGGAATGTCTTTGCTTTGCTTTGGTCAATCCGTCCTCTCTTGTGTCTCGGAGGGCCTATGCTCTTACGCTGAGAAAATTGACCATTGCTTTCGGGATCATAGCCACAAACACACTATTCGTTACCTGTTCCTGCCGCTTTCATGAAGGTTTCGTTGTTCTCGGCGCAGTAAGGAAATTATTACGCAGCTGAAAGCCAGTCGTTTTTCGCCGTCAGCCGAGAGAAGTTTTGGCACAGACTTGGCACAGACGTTTATCATACCAAACCATTGAATCGTAATGACGTAAACAGAAACGATAACTTTTGGCAAACTTTGATGTGGAATCACTGCTCAATTTCCTCTATAATGGTAAATGCGATGACCTATCATTACATGCGTTCGTTAAAAGCACTACTGTGAGCAAGCTAATGTAGATATGACGTTGAACTATGGCAAATGCTAGCAGGATCTAAGGCCAAGTTACCCTGTGAATGTGTAAAAAAACTAAATATATTAACAATTACATAATTGTTGTGTGTAATAGTAAAATACAATTTCTGCCATGTGTTTTAATGCTCTCAGATTCCAAATGAAAAATGTATATTATAATACAGCCCGTCCTGTGGTAACAATGTATGCGACCACAGCCGATAGTTTATTTATAAATTCTATTTGACGATTTTAATTATCTCTATTGCAATAACACAGGTCAAATGTTTGATGAAATATTCATAATATCTACATTAAAAAAATGTTATGCAAATGCTTTGTTTACAAGCTATAGATCCAATTTAAAAATTTACATTATGAGGATCGTGGGCTGGTTATTGTTTCTGTGGAGTGACTACATATTTATCCGTTTCGTGGTGCACTACTTCGCTTATCAGGACACTCAAAAATAGGGCCACTGACGTTTCGCGTAAAAATCGGAGCACACAGTAGACTTCAATACTATATATACACCTCAGCTGTGGTTATACCTCCATTGGCTGCTGGTGCCGTGTCCGTCTTTGACCAAGCCACTCAGGACTAAGTAATTCCGACACTGAACCTTCGTGATTCGTGCGCAAACGGTTAACACGTGTCAGAACATTATTTAGCCAATCAAAGAAGCTGGACGACCCTACAGTGCCTTGGGCTGTATCTTGTCTCGAAATATTTTTGCGAAATATCACTGCCCCTACTGATAAAAACTCTTAAAAAAAACGTAGATGTGTTGCGACATTTAAGACAACATATCGAAGACAAATAGGCTAGTAGTTTACAAGAAATTCTCAAAATACCCTATGTTAATATGGATGCACGTGTCAACACATCGTCATAAAGACTCCTGGAAGCACTGAACTGTACCCGTTGAGCTTATGATTGTCTCGGAGGTTTTCACCATACCGTCTGGAAGACATCTTACCATTTTCACCAGGGTTACATACACACGTGATTAAATATGCCCTCGTAATGAAAGTCAAGTGGACTTAATCACTTCTGTGTGTAGACCAAGGAATCTGTCAGCTCTACCTTTCCAGCAGTCACGTGAATTTCGGCTGAAAAACCAACGACTATTGTCACGGGAATGAGCAGAAGATCTATCGTAAGTAAAATATATGTTTGGTCATATCAGTAAAAGCATTTTCTGAAGGAAAAAAATGGTACATATTTTCTTTTGGAGAGTTTCATATTTTGCTGTTCGTAAAGAGCCGAAGTATATATGGTTTCAGAAAAAAATTCTGCGTTTACTTTGCACCTGCAGGAGAAAGTTGCACCAATCATTGACTGGACAGAAAAAAATTATTGTTTGAAATACTCAAATACATTTTCATTAGTTCCTAAACAAAATCTTTGATTGGCGCGAAGTTNGAAAAAAATTATTGTTTGAAATACTCAAATACATTTTCATTAGTTCCTAAACAAAATCTTTGATTGGCGCGAAGTTACCTCTGCAATTGGAAAGTAATCCCGGTTCATGGTACCAACAAACCTTGCCAAAACGCTGACAGAAAATAATTTTTACTACGTGAACGGACACCCACGTTATAATTCTCGTCTGCCCACTTCTACTGATTGCATACATTCACCGTCTAACTTTGTTTCNTGAACGGACACCCACGTTATAATTCTCGTCTGCCCACTTCTACTGATTGCATACATTCACCGTCTAACTTTGTTTCACCCGGAAATAACATAGATGCATTGGAGTCGGTATTGAAAAATTTTCTGATGAATCAGTTAAGGAATACGAGTAGGTTATGAAAATAACCCGGTTTAAGTGCCTGTAAATAATGTAAAATTTACCGATAGAGCAAATTCTCGTGGAGCGCTCTGCAGACTACCGTGCGGTAATCATTGAATGTTGTAGCTTTCTGTATTATGTCCTGAAACTAGGTTTTTTTCCACACTGGAGCTCAAACAATCCCTTGTCAAACAGGCTTAAGCCCGCAATGATGACAGATGGTGTCAAAATGTGGTAAATTATGTGATAGCATCGCGGTCATAGCTATATGTGTTCAAAATAAATTCCGAATAATTAAAGCAATACCGGAATAATTACTACCCCATAAATTACCAATATTTATATTTTTTATTCTACCGTCATGTTGCAGAAAAAAGACCAAAAAATACGAGTCAGGTTATATATTTCTGTGTGCCATTTTGTTCGCCTTCCTGCGACACAAGGTGGTTAAGTTGATTTGTTGCATAATTGCAACGCGCATTTTACTTACCAATCACCTGCATACTTTCTTTGTGCCGTGGAGATTACTTAGAACCATTGTTTTGATACCGTGGCCTTGACCGATGTCTTGTCGACGTCTTTTAAGCCAATCTCTCTCTCTCGGGATTTTTCTCAACCACCAATCAAGAAAATATAAATTACTGAATTTACAAGGACTTCATTTACGCCGAATCCAAACAATAAAAGACCATAATCATAAAGTAAATTGATGCGATGCAACCAGAAATAAAAATGTTTATCGAGACTAACGATGCCAAAATTGTTCAGGCAAAGAATATTAAAAATGTTACATGGTGTCATCTTATTATGTAATAGGGTAGTTTAATTTAGCTGAAGTGAATATTCTAAAACTATTAGTGAACAATTTTTCTGTCACAATGTATCTAATTTGTTTGAATATTGAATCCCCTCGCTGATTTTGGCTTCCATTATTAAAGAGAAACTGCACCTTAAAATTATGCGAAAATTATTTACATATTGCCATTAAGACTATTTCTGGAACGTAACAAAATAAGCTCCGAAGGTAATGGGGTGGTTTTCGGTGACTTCTTAATTTTTTATGTCTTTCTCGCATTGNCTCGGGATTGCTCTCAACCACCAATCAAGAAATTAAAAATTACTGAATTTACAAGGACTTCATTTACGCCGAATCCAAACAATAAAAGACCATCATCAAAAAGTAGATTGATGCGATGCAACCAGAAATAAAAATGTTTATCGAGACTAACGATGCCAAAATTGTTCAGGCAAAGAATATTAAAAATGTTAGATGGTGTCATCTTATTATGTAATAGGGCAGTTGAATTTAGCTGAAGTGAATATTCTAAAACTATTAGTGAATAATTTTTCTGCCACAATATTTCTAATTTGTTTGAATATTGAATCCCCTCGCTGATTTTGGCTTCCATTATTAAAGAGAAACTGCACCTTAAAAATTATGCGAAAATAATTTACATATTGCCATTAAGACTATTTCTGGAACGTAACAAAATAAGCTCCGAAGGTAATGGGGTGGTTTTCGGTGACTTATTAATTTTTAATGCCTTTCTCGCATTCCGTTTCCAACATGGCAGGCGATTTCCCGTGCTACAAAGAACAATTTTATTTCCGAAATCTATTCATGAATGATTTATACGAATACACGATACTTTATCAACGTTTTTTCATCTGCCCCACATAGCCACGCTATCAGCACTTGTAATGGGCAGTCACGCTACGAAATCAGGGGCTGTCTGGATATTGAACTCGTTACACGGACAGGTAAACTGTGGTGTGGGGTCACACAACGCAGCTTATGAACATTTTTGAATTTGATTGAAATTTGTCTGAAGCATCTACCTCATTTCTGGATGTCACTAAAAGAAAACTTCACTAAATATGTGTACTACTTATTTTGCGACTGTGTTGCAGACCACAATAATTCTTAATATTTTACTAACAACTGTCAAATATAGTTGTATTTTCTCGAAAATTTGTGTTTTTTTATAATTAAGGTTTTGGTTAGTAGTAACCAATACCATTTATATCGAAGTTCACGCTCGAAATGAGATCTACCGATACACTTAAACGTGTTGATATTCATACAAATATAAGTCTTGAACACATACATATAGGTCTACGTTACCTGTAGCTACAGACCCGGAAGTTTCTCATATACACCCGGCAACAAGCTGGACTCGAGAATCCTTTGTGTACTGGAGCTTCACTTCGTAGTTTGTTGGCTGTTGCTCAAGTTTAGTCTCTGAACAGGTATCACGGGATTAGGTCATTATTTTCCCTGCAGGTTTGTTATTGGCGGAATGTCGTCCGGGGTCGTGTCAAGCAAACTGCGGTCCAATAGAATATAAACTTGATGACGCATGCAGATGAAGTTTAACTTGCCCTCAAATGAACTCGCGACATTTACGGGTGTCTACCTAAAGCTGACTACTATTCCGGAGTGTGGCAGGCATCCTTGAAAGTGAAGGTGAAGAAGGCGTCTATTGCTTGTATCACAGCTGAAATGAGACAATATGTCTGAGTTTCTGGATAATCTATTAACGAACGACGGGGTGCAAACTATGTAATATTAGTTGCGGTCGTCAACCCCCTTCCATGAACTGGCTGGGCTGGAACACATATGTATCTTTACAAATTCAACTATTAGCCATTTGTAGGTAGTTTTCAGTAGATTTGAAGCATAAAGAACCAGTCAAAAAAGTTTGCCTTTTATATTTGCCCTACATACCTTACTGTTTGAGAAAATAAGGGGCAGTGGTGACGCAGTGTCCAGGGCGCTCGCCTCCCACCACGGCGATCCGGGTTCGATCCTCGGCGGGTTCACTCCCGGATTTTCGCATGTGGGAATCGTGCTNGGGGTACTCCCGTTTCCCCCGCCCTTGCATTCCAGCGCTATTCCATTCTAAGTTTTCATTTCTGTAATGCCCGGGGATGACGGTCACCTACGGGTCCCAGCTGGAAAGACCGTCACTCGGAGGGTGTCGCCTTACCCTGGGTGCGCTCCCCACACGCCATTACTATTATATTGAGAAAATAATGCGTTATAAATTCAATTGAAACCTTTGTAAATTTCGATTATTATTTATTTATTTCTTGAAAAAGGTGGCGTTAAGCCTAATATACAAGGTGGTCTTCTTATGTGCCATATATGGCAGATTACTAAGCATCAATAGTGAACAAAAAGTATCAGAATGTTGCAATTTTTGCATGTACTTTTACATTTATTGCTTCCGACACGTGACAAAATGTTTTGATGATGCCTGTAAAGTGAAAAAAAAATATTTTTATTACAATACCCAAATACAGCATGTCCGAAAATTCTTTCCCTGGCCACAAAATTTATTTATATCCACTACACGTACGATAGCGATGTGAAACCAGTGCCAAGATGTGACCAAACTAACCAAGATTGGGTTGCAGGAGCTCAACACATCAGTAAGTATCGGCGTGAGCACCCTTGGTAGCGCGTAGCTCATGTAGGCGATGTTCAATTTCTGTTCATTCATTAGCCAAATTTACAGCAGCGTGGACGGCAAGCTATGGGGCCATCACGACAGATCCATCATCCAGGAAAATTCCTATCATTACAGTCACGAACCTCCATAACCTAATTAGGCTTAGCGCCATCTTGTTGAAAAATTGATATCTGGGTTGTACTTAACCAACTGAGGAACAGCAAACAATTGTAACATGTACTGGAGATGTGGCGGTGTCCTCGGCGAAAAAGAATGGTCCGACAATTGTGTCATGCTAAAGCTCGCACCAAACATACGCCTTTGGGCTACCTCACGTGAACTCTGACACTTCACCAGGGGGCTCTGAAACCTAAACACGCATGTTTTGCCGTTTCACTACACCACTGACGAAAAAGGTCGTTTCGACGGAAAATTCAACACGTTCGAGATAGCCATTGTCGCCTTCAATACGTGGTAACATTTCGGCTGGACAGCACTGAACAATATTTGCACTTTGTATGCACGAAACAATAAACGTTTGTGTATGATATCATGAAGAGAACATTACGGCATCTGTAATTCATGCGAGGCCTTACTCACTGATTTCTTGGAACTTTGCACAAAAGTCTGTCTCACTGCTTTCACCCTTTCAGCTCAGGTTGATGGTCGGCCAGTTCTCGGTAAGTCAGCAACACATCCTCTGTAAGTCTGCCAACGCAAACTGGTTTGGCTAACATTATATGTTCCACTATATTATATGTATTTTTCCTTTTTTTTGCGATTTTTTTTCAAGCTGGGGGAGGAAGTGAGGTGATAATTCTTTGACTTAGAAAGGAAAGAGAGGGTTAGATACTTCTTTAAACGTGGGCTTCTTAACAACGATTTTGATCTTTTTCTAATCTCACAAACATAATTTTTGTGCAAACAAAACCAAAATTACGTGATGCATAAAATATAGAGAAACATCTATATGCCAAAAGCGAAAATGTGTTAACTTATCAGATATAATTAAAAATAATTATTCATTAGAGAATTTATATAATATATCTATGTATGCCGGTAAGCAAGAACAGATTAACTGCCCACTTGCTGGCCTTCTGACACCTAAATTTATGGATGGGCAAATTACACCCAGCCTCCCCCCATCCCCCAAACCCTTTTTAGTTGTTACACCACTGTCTCCTGTTGACACTTATGTGCCGTCAATTTCATCCAATATTTCAATTGTAATATTACCCGTGATGGTGTTGTAAACCAACTTCTATCTTTTGTGAATGACTCTTTTGTATAAATTTTATTTTTATTGCCATGAGTGCAAATAGTTGGAGGAGTTTGTGACAGCAAAGACCTGCCCAGAAAAAGGTTCCTTTAATGGTACTTTTGAAAGCTTGGCGTTGCTAAAATATTCTGTCTTTGCATTAAATCATGATTCGTCGCTTCTTAAAGAAGACCGTAAGCCGTCATAGTTTGAGACAAGGCTTCTTTAGTATACATGGGCGTCAAGAACACCAGCATAATTGACAAAGTGCTGCCAAATAGCCTCTGTCCGTCATGATTGCTTCGTTATTTAGACCACCACGGGGAAGACAAGCTTCTGGTGTTCGCCTATTAGCATACGGCAACTCACGACAGAAAATCGTTCAGTAACTCTTGACGTCTAGCTCGTTCTCTCCGTCGCTAGACATGCGCCAAACTCTTGTAGCTACCTGGCAAAAGACTAAGAGAAAAGAATCCAGAAGTATATCTTCTACGTACGAAATGATAAAAACAACCAGTTAATGTGAATGAATAAACGCCTGTTTCTCAAAGAAGGTTACCAACAAGAGCAATTTAATCATCTGTGAGTACTTGCACATCAAAATTAATTCCTTTAATTTTTTAGTGTTTATTAATTTAGCCTGGGTTAGCACATCACACTATGTTATCGTTAACATAGAATACTACAAAAAAAATGTATAGTTTTGAAATTTAAATTTTAATTAATATAAAGTTTTATAATTTTTTTTTTAACTTAAGTAACTATTACATACATTTTATATCAATTCAAAAAGGGCAAGCATAGGATAAAATATAGTGAACGAGTGAGTGAGGATATTTGGGGGGTTCTTAACATCGAGGTCTTGGGAGCTGATGAAGCTAAAGCAAGGCGAGTATGGAGCAGCGCTGGAAAGCAACAGCGAGGAAACCCTCCCGACCAGCGGCATCGTCCGGCAATATTCTTACATGCGAAAATCCGGGGGATTTTCTACTCTCTACGGGTGAACTCTGAAAATACAGGGAAACCTCATCAGGTGTTGCCTATTACTGCGCGGAGTGTGCTTCTCGAAGTTAAAATTTTTAACTGATTTCCCAAATGAATATCTATGAAATAATGTTTTCGATATGAATTGTACTTGACAAATGAAACTTTATATTAGTATTATGTAGTTCGCAAAAAATTCGGACGTAGGTTGTTCGCGTGATGGCTTTAACTTGTGAAAACGTGTTTTATATCTTTAGTTAACGTTTGGAATGATTAACCAATCAATGCGCATTGGTGAATTTTTTTGGCGAGAAACTTCGTATTTACGGTAGTAAAAATTCGTGCATATGTAAGATGCTTTATAGTTCTTGTAAGAAAATTTCGTTCCCATTAACAAGAGAATCGCCCAAAGAGTAGGCCATACTCTAATGCTGCTTGGGTTAAGCGAGTTTTCCTTATCAAGGGAAGAAAAGAGATGAGGTTCGTCACGATTTTTTTTTTTATAAATTAAAAATTATCACGGAATTTTTGTACTGAAAATACAGAACAGATACATTTGTGAGCAAAATCGCTGATTACTAAATTTACTTTATACGTATTTATATAATTGTATACCCAGCCGCAGTCCTGTTGAGGAAACAAGCAGAGAAAGTACTAATGGAACATGAAACAAGCAGAGAAAGTACTTATGGAACATGAAGCATGTTAAGTAAGCTAACTCTAGTAATTTGCTCTTACGCTTGGCTCATCACAATCACAATTAAATCGGAACTCTCAGCAACTTTTTTTTATTAAAAAATGTTTTAACGAACGTTATGTGTATTTTTTCTTACGAAATCAAAGTTAGTTATGGTATTAACATTCACGAATATTCCTGGCATGCATATGATTCGGAAATAAAGATATATCTACTGATTCGTGTGTCAGTATCTGCTGGAGGATTTTCTTTATTTACTAAATAATTAAAGTCTCTTAATTGTTTTTCTCGTCATTTATAGCAGCGGAGATATCATCAGTACTCTAAGGCGTTTCATGATTTATAACTTTGTGTTCACAACTTGTTCTGATCTTCCGTAGCAAATTTAAATTGTCAGCTTTATGCAAGTGCGCCAAGCATAACAATTCTTTAGCAAAATCGCCAGTTTGGCAAAATTTATTTAATTTGTTACATCTTCCGAAATAAATCATATTTTTTCTTAATTCTGTGAAAAATTTTGCCTCGTTTTTGCCACTGTTAGTGAAATCTATTAAACACTTATTAACTAACTATTTTATATTTTATTGTGTACCTTAAAATATTGCTGTAAACTCAAGGATTTGAGGTAAGTTTCATATTTTTTCCTCAAACGTTGCTTTTGTTTAGTATTTAAGAAAATTGCTCATCTAGCATAAATTCTCAAACATTTCTATATTTAATTATTGCCATAAATTTTACAATCTGTAAATAAGCTACGAAAGTATAAAAAATTTCTATTAAAAAATGTATTATCTAGTAAATCAAACAAGTTTGTTGAAAATATGTTTATAATGAGAGAGTATTGAATAATAAGCAATATTCATTTAAGTAATGGATTTTCTTATCATAATTATATAACTGTTTATTATTCAATTTAGATCAACTTTCAAAATAAAACTCTCACACTCATAAATAAAAAAAGGCAATTTTAGAACCGAACGGATAATTTCAGATATCGTAGACATAAGTAGAAGTAAACAGTAATGAGTTGACATGAAATGTAAGGTAAATGACTAATTCTAGCTTTTATTTACCAAAATATATTGAAAATAATTTTAATGAATATGAATTTGAAGGCTATATGTTAACATATTATTTTAGTCACTAATACTTATTATTAAAGGCATAATCCTCAAAGAAATAATTAATTGCACTTAACTCTGAAAGGGTATAAATGCAATTAATTTCGTCACTTGAAGTAATGAGTTATTAGGACGATCATAGGAAAGGTACAAATATGTGAAATAAGCTGATGCTTATGTTTTCCAATAAACAAATTTTCACTTTTATCTTTGCAAATATGTAATTCATGAAAAATACTTAAAATTTAAATTGATTCCTAGTAATTAAAAAAAAACATGTTAATTTGGGTTTTTAGTTATGTGTGCAAAATAAAGTGCTTACAAGCAATGTTCCTGTAAGAAATGTTGTCAAGGCAAATTACAATTACTTCAGTCATTTAAACAACTTACTAAATTAGAAATACTTTTCACGAACGAAACTATGTTATTAACATTTTTTACTCAACTAAGACAAATACATGCACATATTAACTGAATAAAACCTTAACTGTAACACAACAGATTATGATGAAAGGTTCTGAAATGTATTAAGTATTCTCTTTTCGTCCACAAAGTAATTTTATTTTATGCACGTAGTAGGGAGAGATACAAGACATTTTAAATGAAGTGAAATAAGACAAATGCGTATGAACGTATTTGCGATTTTCTCAAGATGTACTTTACAGGAGGTCCGACACGATCGCACGTATAAAAATTAATTTCAACACTTTTAAATTTTCCAATGTAATAAATATGGATGCATAATTAAATAAATTATATTTTAAGATTATTATTCAGATTTGGGGAACAATTACCCTTTGTATCGTTAAAATTACCATTAGAAGCGTTTACAATTACCCTTAGTAGCGTGTACAGTAACGGAAAACAGAGTTAAATCTCTACGCGGTATCTTTAAATTTCTAGAATCAAGCCATAAAAAATGGCCTCTCGTAAGACATGATTGGCTGTTTCCTAAATACGTCACATATCACTTAAGTTTTATATTTCTGTTAACGTAAATGATAAAATTTTTCATTAACTGTAATTACTACTTAACTTTTTTCTATTAATTTATATATGTAATTGTAATTGATAGAAATAAAAACAATGAGAAAATATGTGTTTTGGTAATGCCTGCTAAGAAGTAGATCTTACGTAAAATATTGAAGTGTGGCTGGACTAATACGGAGCGTTGACAATTTGGTAACATTTCCTAACCTTAGTTAAGGATTGTTTGCTTGAGAAAGAGGAAAAGGCTGAAAGAAGGGTTTCAACAGGGCTTCAGAAAAGTTGGAAGTAACCATTAACGGTCTATTTTATAAGTATATTTATTTATTAAATAAAGACCTCCAAACTTCACATTATTTTGTACCTGCAGACTAAACTTCAAGAAGAGGTAAGCTCGTTTCACTTCTGCTATTGGCCAAAAACTTGCATGGTGCATCCCACGACATGTTTTAACCTATAGTGATGGAACAGCAGTGGAGCAGACAGTCTCCAGTAAAACGATCAGGCTGCTAAATGACGTCATATAGCTGTCAATAGCCAATTAAATCAATAATTCCTCTCGGGTAGGTACAGGATAGTGAAATGCAGCATGCTACGAAATGGTAACGCAATCTTTTCAGTCCTATTTTTAATAGCATATTTACCGACATCGTTGTTAATAATCCTACCTAATTTCCTGATTCCAAATTTAAATGCTTTAAATGACACATTTTGAAACTCCGAACAAGTTGAAAATGTTATTTTTAATGTAAATATTTTAAATTTTGAATCTAAAATAAAACCGATTATATTTGCTTTAAATTGCTGTAGTCATTTTACTATATTGAATAATGCTACGAGTATGAAGATGACGCTCCCCGCGTCCAGGCATTTTTTGCAGCCAGAACACACGCGCTAGCGAGGCCTGCCGGCGGTCTACCCCCAATAAATATTAAGGGTGGAGAACGTGTCCAA